>WWET01005875.1:55423-76643 GCA_011038615.1 Limnodynastes dumerilii
ATAAATAATAATAAAAATATTATTATTCATTATTTTTTATTATTATTATTATTGTTATTATTATTATGGAATACTATACTTCCTAAGGAAGAGAGAAATAACAGACAATATCCCCAATATTGTGTAAAATAATCCTCCAAACCCCCATGATCTGAACTGTACTGCATACTACCTACAAATATTTATTGGGAGATCAGGTTACAGACTTTGCCTAGCAAAAAATAAGGTCAGACAGTTCAAAGGCAACAGGGACTTGAATACATAAAGTGTGATGGATGACAGGCTATCTGTCCAGACAGTGTGATGTGTGACAGGTCTATCTGTCAGTATGGTCATACCTCACAACTGTCCCGCTGTCCCACCCACCCCAGTACATGTCCCAAGAGATCAGACTCTCGGGACAATTTTTTTATTTTATTTTTTAAAAGCCCTGCTGCAGTATATGCGGCAGGACTTTGCAGAGCACAGGACACGTAATACAAGGCTCTTACAGGAGCCCTGTAGGAAATACTCTTTACTTGAATGACAGTGACCTAACCTAAGGTCATTGCCATTCAAGTAAAGAGTTTTGATCCTACAGGGCTCCCATTGCAGCCCTGTATTACGTGTCCTGTGCTCTGTCACATGACTGCAGAGCAAACGCCGCCAGACAGAGGGAGAGTGAAAGAGTGGGAGTGCCGCGGAGGAAGAAAGACTTCAAATGTAAGCAAATAAATAGGGTCTGGCACTGGCAATTGGGGACAGAGGCTGGCAATTGGGGGCAGACATCAAATAATTGGAGGCTGGCACTGGCATAAGTGGGTAGATGGAGGCTGGCAATAGGCAGGGCAGATGGAGGCTGGCAATTAGGGGCAGCTGGCACTGGCAATAGGGGGCATAAGGCAATTAATTTGGGGACAGACTTTGAGGCAGACACAGACAATAGGGGCAGACATTGAGGAACATACTGGCATATGGGGGCAGATGAAGGCTGGCATTAAAGAGGCAGATGAGACTGGCAGTAAGTGGGTAGATGAAGGCTGGCATTAAGGGGACAGATGGAGGCTGGCAATAAGGGGGTAGATGGAGGCTGGCAATAAGTGGGCAGATGGAGGCTGGCACTGGCATTCGGGGGCTGACATGGAGGCTGGCACTGGCATGTTAAATATGAAAATGCTATTTTTAAAGGCACAATACACGCGGTTGATCAAATCAATACATAAGTTCATGCAAACAGATGTATGAAAGGCAGGGGTAATCAAGGAACATGGCAATCTCAGATTTTTTTTAAACATTAGGATCAAGTGGGTATTATATGATGGGGCCGATCCTGAGAAACGGCCGACCGAGGAATTACGTACAGTACACCTCATATGTAATTTCCCTGTGTTGAAGGTCATGCGCATGCGCACAACCTTTTTACGATGCCGTAATGGCTGGTGCAGGTAATGAAAGTTATGTACGCTGGCTATTATGAAAAGGGGGCTTTCCTCCCCTTTACGCATGTCGTAAATGTTAGTTAGGGGACGGGGCGGGGGAAGCCGCATATGTGATCGTAAAATTTAAGGTAGGAATCTGGACATGTAAGTGTCCAGATTTCCTACCGACAGTGGGGAGTGCACGGGGCGTGCACTCCCGGCTACGATGACGGCTATAATGACCGAAGTCACTAAGATACAGTGTGTATTTTATGATGGTAACTAGGAAGTAGTTTTTGCTGTTGTCATGAGTAGTCTTAATTGTATGGTAGACACCAGTATACTTTGTATATATGTCAATAGGATAGTCACTATAATTATATGGGTTAATATAACTGTGAAAATTCATAGCATAATACATACTTGTCATACTGAGCTGCTGAAGCAGACTTCATATTGCAAGGAACATTGTTACAACAATCCACCGGCTATGAACCTTTGACCATACCTTTTGACCATGTGGTGGACCCCAATCACAATATTCTTAAAGTAGATCCTTTATGCCCCAGTCTGGTGGCATGCCCAGACTACCATCTGGTGGTCCTTGGGGTGAATGGACAAGGTTGTAAGTAGATAACAGGCAACCTTATATTTTAATCAAGTAAATATAATAATATATCTTGGTGACTAGATGGCACATTTAGAAAATGTAACTAAAAATTGATTGCAAAAATATGTAAAAATAAATATATATGGGTAGTGACTATGGGTCTGATCCAGACCTACGAATGAGCGCCGAGCGTATTATCGCTCAGCATAAAATCTTTGCACTCCCCCGACACTCCCCTTACCTTAATTTCCTTACGCTGGCCGAACCCAACCTTAACTTTTCCCAGCGTCAGTGCGAAATTTTGTAGCAACGCTCTGTTCATAACTGGCCAAGCATGCCCATACTGTACAATTTAAATGGCTACCCCCTCCTATATTCCTTAACTCCAGCGTCCATACGAACTTTGTACTATAAACACACCCCTTCGTAAAAACGCAAAGTATACGGACCGCCGATTCTCTGCTACGAAAAACAGCATGTTACTACAGGAAGTTGTCACATGGTGCATGTGCTATACATTTTTTCTGCCGAATTTATGTTTACGAACAGCGTTAGCATGCAAGTGAGCGTTGTTCTGGATCAGGCACCATGTGCCAGATCCAGAGCCAAGTACGACAGGGAACTTATGCAAGTCATTTGTGAAAGTCCCCTGTATCGAAACATCTGCGCATGCGTGCGCCAGATGTTCTAACTGCGTAAGTACTGATTTACATACGTCAGTACTTACGCAGCAGGAGCTTACTCTTCATTTACAATGGCCGTGTAAATAGGTTGTCGGGGCAGGGAAGCCCAGTTACCTAGTCATAAAACTTAAGGTTGGATTCTGGGCATGTAAGTGTCCAGATTTACTACTGAGAGCGGGGAGTGCAGGGGGTGTGCCCTCACCACTTCGGGTGTGTAACTACGGACCCCGGCACGCTTTACATGCGTGCGGGGGTTCGTAGTTACACACCCGTAGTGGGTCTGGATCATGCCCTATGCATGTGCACAATATTCACAGTGATACTTGACCTGATTCTACAGTGGGTAACCAGTATTCCCCCTAAAAAGGTTGATAACTTGATACATATATAGCATTATGCATACCAAGTACATTACACATATCACACTCTGCCTATGCCAGTGTCATATATGTACAGTTACTGATACCCAGCACAATACACAGATCATACTCTGCCCTGACAGTATACCAACTTCATATGTGTACAGTCATTAATATCGTAGAATCATAAAAAATGAGAGCCACATGTCTATCCAGTCTGACAAGTTTTATTTTATTTAAACCTATATTGATCCTAGACCCTATTTCACCCTCAATTTATTTAAGATATAGGATATCCTTATATTTATCCCAAGCATGTTTAAACTGTTCTACTACGTTAGCCTCAACCACCTTAGATGGGAGGTTATATCAATCACCCTTTCGGTGAAGTAATATTTCAACACATTTCCTCTGAACCTACCACCCTCCAGTTTATATTCATGCCCTCATGTATTATTCCATCTCTTCCTTTTTAAAATTCCCCCTCTCCCTTCTCTGCTCCAACCCATACGTGTTTAGTTTCCCTTGTCTTTCTTAGTTTGTTTTGTAACACATGCTATGTACTATTTTAGTTTTACTTTAGTTTTCCCTAATGTTGTTATGCCTTTCTGGAGCTATAGCCACAGTATGCTAGGTGAGGTCATACCAACGATCTATAAAGGGGCATTACTACTTCTCTCCTTCTGCTACTAATTCCTCTCCCTATGCTACCATGCATCTGACTTGTCGTTCTCATTGCTTTAATCTTCGGGGAAGATCCTCACCTTCGTCAAACAGGGGAATTACGCAAATTCCTCTGTCTAGTAACATGTGTACAAGCACACAAACATGTTACGTTTGCGTACCGGCAATCGTACCCAACTTCGTTACATACAATTGCCGGTACGAAAAAGAGTCTGACCCCTAATTTACACATGTCGTATCTTCGTCGTAGAGGGGGAGTACAAAATTTTATTAGGGATTGGAGTGGTGGAAGGCCCGCTACAACTACGTCTGTGGTCGTATGCCCGTAGACTGAGTTTGTAATATTTAAGGTAGGAATCTGGACACGAAAGTGTCATAAGCCTTTCACCCTCACCAAGACTCTCACTCTCTGTTTTGAGCCTTACTTTATCACCTTTAGTTTTTTTTTTTACTTTTATTTACTGTATATCAACAATACATTTTTTGTCTCCTTTTCATACCAAGTGGAACAGTTTTTCTTCAGTTTGTGCCTTTCTGCCCTGATAACCTTTTTAGCCTCTTTCTCAGAGACGGGCTGGGCTGAGGGGGGGCAGGGCGGCATGTGCCCCCTGGACCGCTCCGCCATCAGTAGTTTTAGGACTGCCTCTGTGCAGCCCACGGTCGACCAGCTAGCCAACAGCCAACCAAAACAGAGCTCAAGTCCCCACCTGGTCCACAGATTCACACTGAACCTTTCAACATTCAACATTTTAAACAGCGCCCTGGTTCCTCCGCAACGATGTGATAGGCATGATGACATCACGGATGTCACGCCTAGTACATATTGAGAGAGGACAGAATGAATGAAGAGGCGCGGAGCACACAGGAAATAGATGGAAAAGGAATACTTAAGAAAAGAAAGGGAGTAATTGAAAGGTAAGAAACAACAGAGAGGGCTGTGAGTAGTGATAGCATGATGTGTGATAGATAGTATGGGCAATGTGTGAGAATATGGGCACAGCTTCAAAGCATGGTATGGGCAGTGTGATTATATTGGCACTGTGATAGTGATAAATAGGATTTGCGGTGGGTTAAATGGTATGGGCGGTGTGATTGTTAGTATGGCAGCATGTAAGTGATAAATAGGCAGTGTTATGGACAGAGTTATAGAGGTGCTGTCTGTTAATTAATATGTTACATTGTTACATATGTTACAATATGTTATATTGAGATTTATTATTCAACATTTTAATTGGCTGTACAAAGCAATAGGTCTTGAATCTCTTGCATTCTCTGATATAACACCAAAGTAATGGCAGGATACTTATGATGATTATAAAACTCCTAAGGGCAGTGTAGCCGCTTATACACTGGATCACCAGTTAAATAATGTTAAACATAATGCGCTCAAATGGTTTAGTTGAAAACCACCCTTTAAAAATGGGCCGTTAGTTATAGTCCACTGTTGTGGGCTTGCTCCCCAGGCTAAAATTTGCCAGCCAGCCCCTGCTCCTTCTGCTTTTGCTTTGCAAAGTACTCCTTCCTGTGATCATTATTCTGAGTTTGCTTATAATTTCTAAAAGCTATCTTTTTTGCCTTCACTATAGTTTTATAAACTACAATGGGGTAAATCCAGAACTATGTTTGCGTATGTACTTACGTACGTTAACGTATGTAAATACGCATAAACATAAGCATTATAATTACGCAGTATTTCAAGAATGTATATTACGTTGACACACCTACTACACGTATCTCATATTACGTCCGCACGCGTGCGTACGTATTTAAAATACGTCCGCACACGTGCGTAAGTTGTATGAATATACGCATAACGTAATACATGAGTAGTTGAGGATCATGCGGACGTTTAGTGAATACGTACGTGTGATTCACAATTGCGTGTTTTAACATAGTATGCATGTGTCACCTAGTGTGGTAAGCTTAGATGTAAAGATTTTTATATGTGGATTGGGGTGTTCTTTTATTATTATTATTTTTTATTTTATATCTTTCATGTCCAAATATATATTAACAATTCAAATATTAATATTATTTTATCTAATCTCTACTATGCACATTTAATGTGGACAATGTACAGGTGTATTTTTGGCCTAAATATATTAAAATATGTTTCATAAAAAAATGTGTACTTAATCCTATGTTTAATATAATGTAAGTGTAATGTCATGTATGTATATGTAAATGTTTAAGTGGTGCATCCAAAACACAAGAAATTATGGTCATTTTTAAAATATTTATTATAAAACATTAATTCAATAAATAAATGATTTTTGGCTACAAATTAAAAATTAATGATTAAAAAGATTAAACATATTTAAAAGAAGTTGGGCCGTTTGACCCATTTGCACCATCATGTGCAGCAGATTGAGTACTTCTTCATTGAAGGGGTCCATGTTTGGAACATCTGGAACAAATAATAAAAACATCAGTTATATTAGTCTACCACAATCATACTTCTATTCAATACAATTAACATTCTATGAACATGCAATGAACATTGAACACACATGTCACATATTGCATGTGTTTTTTAACATTGGTACCATTATTTATGTAACTTGCTTCAACATCCAATTTTTCACAATATCACAATTGGAAAAACCTTATATCACTAAAAGTACTGTCCCATTGACAGAATAAAATACTCAATAACTGTTCAAATTAGTCATATTTGAATGAATGAAGTTACGCTAATTGACGCTGCGTGACGTAGCGTCATTACGCAGCTTTGGATTTCACTATGCCATTGGTTGTGTATTGTTACGCCCACAAAGAGCAGCCAATCTTCAGCCACTACAATCTATTTCAAATGAATTTCACTCATAAGCAGATGGACTTGTCAATCATCTAGGAAGAAAGTTGACAGGCATCCTGCGATTCACTACAACGTTCAATGCTAAATGCATATAATCAAGTGTTTAATATTTTCATGTGTGAATTTATAATGCGGTCATACGATACGTATGAAGCATGCCCAGGCATTTTAAATAAGATATACTGTTATATAAAACCAATGAAAACACTCAAAGCCATTAGCCAATCACTGTACTGTGGCAGCACTTAAAAAGGCACGCAATACCCACGTCTACCTGCGTAAGTACACAGGTTTCTCATCATGGGTCCAAAGGGACAGAAAAGGAACCCTAACTTCACTGCACAAGAGGTGACTTTTATAGTCACTGAAGTGATGGAGCATTTGTATACAGAGTATTGTGTAGATAACATTCTTAGGTATTTCTCATCAAATTATACAAATCATAACGAAAGGTCGCAATTTTTTTTACATGCTGGACACATCTTAAACATTAGTAGAAAGGCGATTAAGGTTACAACATAGATATATTTAAATATCACACATGTAACATGTATGTTTGATTATATTACCTACATAAACACAAACGGAACACATACAGAGAAGATGATGTATTGTGTAGATAACATTCTTAGGTATTTCTCATCAAATTATACAAATCATAACGAAAGGTCGCAATTTTTTTTACATGCTGGACACATCTTAAACATTAGTAGAAAGGCGATTAAGGTTACAACATAGATATATTTAAATATCACACATGTAACATGTATGTTTGATTATATTACCTACATAAACACAAACGGAACACATACAGAGAAGATGATGTATTGTGTAGATAACATTCTTAGGTATTTCTCATCAAATTATACAAATCATAACGAAAGGTCGCAATTTTTTTTACATGCTGGACACATCTTAAACATTAGTAGAAAGGCGATTAAGGTTACAACATAGATATATTTAAATATCACACATGTAACATGTATGTTTGATTATATTACCTACATAAACACAAACGGAACACATACAGAGAAGATGATGTATTGTGTAGATAACATTCTTAGGTATTTCTCATCAAATTATACAAATCATAACGAAAGGTCGCAATTTTTTTTACATGCTGGACACATCTTAAACATTAGTAGAAAGGCGATTAAGGTTACAACATAGATATATTTAAATATCACACATGTAACATGTATGTTTGATTATATTACCTACATAAACACAAACGGAACACATACAGAGAAGATGATGTATTGTGTAGATAACATTCTTAGGTATTTCTCATCAAATTATACAAATCATAACGAAAGGTCGCAATTTTTTTTACATGCTGGACACATCTTAAACATTAGTAGAAAGGCGATTAAGGTTACAACATAGATATATTTAAATATCACACATGTAACATGTATGTTTGATTATATTACCTACATAAACACAAACGGAACACATACAGAGAAGATGATGTATTGTGTAGATAACATTCTTAGGTATTTCTCATCAAATTATACAAATCATAACGAAAGGTCGCAATTTTTTTTACATGCTGGACACATCTTAAACATTAGTAGAAAGGCGATTAAGGTTACAACATAGATATATTTAAATATCACACATGTAACATGTATGTTTGATTATATTACCTACATAAACACAAACGGAACACATACAGAGAAGATGATGTATTGTGTAGATAACATTCTTAGGTATTTCTCATCAAATTATACAAATCATAACGAAAGGTCGCAATTTTTTTTACATGCTGGACACATCTTAAACATTAGTAGAAAGGCGATTAAGGTTACAACATAGATATATTTAAATATCACACATGTAACATGTATGTTTGATTATATTACCTACATAAACACAAACGGAACACATACAGAGAAGATGATGTATTGTGTAGATAACATTCTTAGGTATTTCTCATCAAATTATACAAATCATAACGAAAGGTCGCAATTTTTTTTACATGCTGGACACATCTTAAACATTAGTAGAAAGGCGATTAAGGTTACAACATAGATATATTTAAATATCACACATGTAACATGTATGTTTGATTATATTACCTACATAAACACAAACGGAACACATACAGAGAAGATGATGTATTGTGTAGATAACATTCTTAGGTATTTCTCATCAAATTATACAAATCATAACGAAAGGTCGCAATTTTTTTTACATGCTGGACACATCTTAAACATTAGTAGAAAGGCGATTAAGGTTACAACATAGATATATTTAAATATCACACATGTAACATGTATGTTTGATTATATTACCTACATAAACACAAACGGAACACATACAGAGAAGATGATGTATTGTGTAGATAACATTCTTAGGTATTTCTCATCAAATTATACAAATCATAACGAAAGGTCGCAATTTTTTTTACATGCTGGACACATCTTAAACATTAGTAGAAAGGCGATTAAGGTTACAACATAGATATATTTAAATATCACACATGTAACATGTATGTTTGATTATATTACCTACATAAACACAAACGGAACACATACAGAGAAGATGATGTATTGTGTAGATAACATTCTTAGGTATTTCTCATCAAATTATACAAATCATAACGAAAGGTCGCAATTTTTTTTACATGCTGGACACATCTTAAACATTAGTAGAAAGGCGATTAAGGTTACAACATAGATATATTTAAATATCACACATGTAACATGTATGTTTGATTATATTACCTACATAAACACAAACGGAACACATACAGAGAAGATGATGTATTGTGTAGATAACATTCTTAGGTATTTCTCATCAAATTATACAAATCATAACGAAAGGTCGCAATTTTTTTTACATGCTGGACACATCTTAAACATTAGTAGAAAGGCGATTAAGGTTACAACATAGATATATTTAAATATCACACATGTAACATGTATGTTTGATTATATTACCTACATAAACACAAACGGAACACATACAGAGAAGATGATGTATTGTGTAGATAACATTCTTAGGTATTTCTCATCAAATTATACAAATCATAACGAAAGGTCGCAATTTTTTTTACATGCTGGACACATCTTAAACATTAGTAGAAAGGCGATTAAGGTTACAACATAGATATATTTAAATATCACACATGTAACATGTATGTTTGATTATATTACCTACATAAACACAAACGGAACACATACAGAGAAGATGATGTATTGTGTAGATAACATTCTTAGGTATTTCTCATCAAATTATACAAATCATAACGAAAGGTCGCAATTTTTTTTACATGCTGGACACATCTTAAACATTAGTAGAAAGGCGATTAAGGTTACAACATAGATATATTTAAATATCACACATGTAACATGTATGTTTGATTATATTACCTACATAAACACAAACGGAACACATACAGAGAAGATGATGTATTGTGTAGATAACATTCTTAGGTATTTCTCATCAAATTATACAAATCATAACGAAAGGTCGCAATTTTTTTTACATGCTGGACACATCTTAAACATTAGTAGAAAGGCGATTAAGGTTACAACATAGATATATTTAAATATCACACATGTAACATGTATGTTTGATTATATTACCTACATAAACACAAACGGAACACATACAGAGAAGATGATGTATTGTGTAGATAACATTCTTAGGTATTTCTCATCAAATTATACAAATCATAACGAAAGGTCGCAATTTTTTTTACATGCTGGACACATCTTAAACATTAGTAGAAAGGCGATTAAGGTTACAACATAGATATATTTAAATATCACACATGTAACATGTATGTTTGATTATATTACCTACATAAACACAAACGGAACACATACAGAGAAGATGATGTATTGTGTAGATAACATTCTTAGGTATTTCTCATCAAATTATACAAATCATAACGAAAGGTCGCAATTTTTTTTACATGCTGGACACATCTTAAACATTAGTAGAAAGGCGATTAAGGTTACAACATAGATATATTTAAATATCACACATGTAACATGTATGTTTGATTATATTACCTACATAAACACAAACGGAACACATACAGAGAAGATGATGTATTGTGTAGATAACATTCTTAGGTATTTCTCATCAAATTATACAAATCATAACGAAAGGTCGCAATTTTTTTTACATGCTGGACACATCTTAAACATTAGTAGAAAGGCGATTAAGGTTACAACATAGATATATTTAAATATCACACATGTAACATGTATGTTTGATTATATTACCTACATAAACACAAACGGAACACATACAGAGAAGATGATGTATTGTGTAGATAACATTCTTAGGTATTTCTCATCAAATTATACAAATCATAACGAAAGGTCGCAATTTTTTTTACATGCTGGACACATCTTAAACATTAGTAGAAAGGCGATTAAGGTTACAACATAGATATATTTAAATATCACACATGTAACATGTATGTTTGATTATATTACCTACATAAACACAAACGGAACACATACAGAGAAGATGATGTATTGTGTAGATAACATTCTTAGGTATTTCTCATCAAATTATACAAATCATAACGAAAGGTCGCAATTTTTTTTACATGCTGGACACATCTTAAACATTAGTAGAAAGGCGATTAAGGTTACAACATAGATATATTTAAATATCACACATGTAACATGTATGTTTGATTATATTACCTACATAAACACAAACGGAACACATACAGAGAAGATGATGTATTGTGTAGATAACATTCTTAGGTATTTCTCATCAAATTATACAAATCATAACGAAAGGTCGCAATTTTTTTTACATGCTGGACACATCTTAAACATTAGTAGAAAGGCGATTAAGGTTACAACATAGATATATTTAAATATCACACATGTAACATGTATGTTTGATTATATTACCTACATAAACACAAACGGAACACATACAGAGAAGATGATGTATTGTGTAGATAACATTCTTAGGTATTTCTCATCAAATTATACAAATCATAACGAAAGGTCGCAATTTTTTTTACATGCTGGACACATCTTAAACATTAGTAGAAAGGCGATTAAGGTTACAACATAGATATATTTAAATATCACACATGTAACATGTATGTTTGATTATATTACCTACATAAACACAAACGGAACACATACAGAGAAGATGATGTATTGTGTAGATAACATTCTTAGGTATTTCTCATCAAATTATACAAATCATAACGAAAGGTCGCAATTTTTTTTACATGCTGGACACATCTTAAACATTAGTAGAAAGGCGATTAAGGTTACAACATAGATATATTTAAATATCACACATGTAACATGTATGTTTGATTATATTACCTACATAAACACAAACGGAACACATACAGAGAAGATGATGTATTGTGTAGATAACATTCTTAGGTATTTCTCATCAAATTATACAAATCATAACGAAAGGTCGCAATTTTTTTTACATGCTGGACACATCTTAAACATTAGTAGAAAGGCGATTAAGGTTACAACATAGATATATTTAAATATCACACATGTAACATGTATGTTTGATTATATTACCTACATAAACACAAACGGAACACATACAGAGAAGATGATGTATTGTGTAGATAACATTCTTAGGTATTTCTCATCAAATTATACAAATCATAACGAAAGGTCGCAATTTTTTTTACATGCTGGACACATCTTAAACATTAGTAGAAAGGCGATTAAGGTTACAACATAGATATAATTAAATATCACACATGTAACATGTAACATGTATGTTTGATTATATTACCTACATAAACACAAACGGAACACATACAGAGAAGATTATGTATTGTGTAGATAACATTCTTAGGTATTTCTCATCAAATTATACAAATCAAAACGAAAGGTCACAATTTTTTTTACATGCTCATTAAATAGCATTCAGACAGTTCATAAAGTTTGATTTGGTTATATCTTAGTATATGGAAAAATTTATAAAACAATAATTGTGTTTTGTTTATCCAAAACATTGTTTAAAGATGAGTTTTTTGCAACAAACACGAGCAATTATTAAAATACAAAATGAGAAAATACACTTAGGATTTTAATAATATAAAAATTCTATTAATATTTTTGAAAAAATATATAACACATATTATACTGTTCTAATTTAAAAAAAAAAATTATATTCTTCTTGCTAATATTTATTTATTTGTGCTATTTATCACATTTATTATCTAATATATATTAATACTTGACATTATAGTTATTATACTAATTCTAGTAATTAAGTACTAAATAACAAACAAAGGAGTATTGCAACATTTTACATTCACTTACATGACCAACAGGGTCAATCAAATACATGATGTGATATTCTCAATCTATTTAAAAAAAAATAAATATTTAAATTCTTTTTCTTCAAACACATGACATACATAATATATATCATTTTAAAACAATTATACTTTCAATAATGTGTACTTACTCAGAAATTCATGATATTTTTGTAAAGAGTCCAAAACAACACAATCCTAAACCTCTACACAGCAAGGAACACAAGTAAAAAGGAAACACGCAAGGAACACAAGTAACAAGGAAACACTAGCAGGGTTGAAATTTATTTAGATTGCACAATTAAGTCCTTGGTTCACATGTGTAGCTGCAGGTGCTAGATAAGTATTTACTCTGCTGAACGAATTTACGCGGTGGCACGGAAAATCACTAGCTTGGTATTGCTACGCCACTGAAACCCTACCTTAACTTTTTTAAACGTAAATTCATTTAAGTTTGTATGCACGGATATATGGATCGCATGTAAATACGTTCACACACCCTCTTTGCTTATTAGCATATTTTGAATCTCCCTTTTTTTTTACGTTTGACATGCCCCCTCCTTTACACGAGCGTAACATCACATTAACGTAATTCTGGATCAGACGTACATGAAAATACGTACACGTGGATCGCACGTGCGTATTTATAAGCGAAAATACGCTTAATACACATGCGCAGATCGGTCAAAATATACACTTACGCTAGTGAACGGACAAAAAAACGCACGCACGCGTTGTTCTGGATCAGGCCCATTGGCTATCCAGCATACATACCTCCCAACATTTGAAAATTCAAAAGAGGGACAAATTTTGCGGCCTTGTAGAAGGGGTGTGTTTTATACCACCAAGTAGGCGTGTCTGGGAAAGTGGGGTCCAGTGGGTCTAGTGCCTGCCCCTTTTATTTATTCAGCTATCCATATGTCTGCCTCTTATTATTAGGCCTGCCATCCAAATGTTTGCCCCTTATTTAATGTCCATCCTCCATATGTCTGCCCCTGGTTATATGTTCAGCCTGCAAGTCCGCCCCTTATTATTGCCAGCCTCCATGTCTGCCCCTTATTATTATTTCTAGCCTTCATGTCTGACCCGATTAATATAGCCAGTCTCCATGTCTAACCTATTGCCAGTGCCTTTCTCTGTGTCTGCCTTCAATTGCCAGTGCCTTTCTCCATGTTTGCCCTCCCAATTGCCAGTGCCAGCTTCCATCTGCACCCTATTTCCAGTGCCAGCCTTCATCTGCCCCCAATTATCAGCCTCTATGTCTGCCACCAATTGCCAGTGCTATCCTCCATGTCTGCCCCCAAATTCAAGTGCCTGCCTCCATGTCTGCCCCCAATTTCTACTGCCTTTCTCCATGTCTGCCTCCAATTGCCAGTGCCAGCCTCCATCTGCACCCTATTGCTAGCCTCCATCTGCCCCTTATTGCCAGGGCTAGCCTTTATTTGCCCCATTTGCCAGCCTCCATCTGCCCCCTATTGACAGTGCCAGCCTGCATCTGCCCCCATATGCCAGTACCTTCTTCCATGTCTGCCCCTATTGTCAGTGTCTGCTCCATGTCTGCCCCCAAATTGCCAGTGTCAACCTCCTTATGCCCCCTATTGCCAGTGCCAGCCTCCAATGTGATGTCTACCCCAACTGTCAGCTTCCATCTGCCCCCGATTGCCAGCCTTCATTTTTCCACATATGCCAGTGCCAGCCTCCATCCGCCCCCAATTGCCAGTGTCAGACACTATTATTTTACTTACTTTTGAAGTCTTCCTTCCTCCGTGGCGCTCTCACTTCTCTCTCCTTCTGTCTGGCGGTGTCTGGCCTGTGTCATGTGACAGCAGGGCTTATGCTAAGGTGTTCGGCGCCCCCCTGCAAATTTGTCCTTCTGTTTAACACTTTAACACTTGTAACCGTCCTAGATTATAGTAAGCGTCATAAAAAACAATCATATAACAACAATAAAAGAAAGTAAATCATAGTGACCACCATACAATACAGACAGTGGGCCGTATTCAGAGATCTGTTTCTTTAAAATATGCAAATATACGCACGACTGTGTTGCACCCATGACTCCCCATACACGTACGGATTGACGGTGACTTACGAGTGCCTCAACCACTCTTATCTTTAAGTGTTTATTTCCATGCGTATAATACTTCCATACGTGCGTATCTAACTAACTCTGTCCTCAAATGGTCATTTAAATGCCTCCCCCCCACCCACTTACATGTTTTATTACACAAACAACTCTCTACCCTGACACTATACCAACCTCATATATGTACAGTCACTGATAAGCAGCAACTTACATTAATCAATCCTTTAAGCATTTTCCCTGGGCTCTATCATTGGCTCTGTCCTGTCCCTGAACATCCTTACACATGATTAGTAAGTGTCCTGGTGCATACAGGAATATGTAGTTTCAATTAAAAAATGTGCAATTTCCTAAATTGTAAAACAAAAAAAAGGAAAGGAAAAAATTACACATTTGGAATAGTTCAAAGCTGAAAATGTTGCTGATTTTTCATTTTTTTTCAATACTGTAATCACAGCGAAAAACATGCATAATAAATAAGGAGATTAAGAAAGAGTAAGGGGAAGACAAAAGAAGGGGGGGGTGTAGGACAATGGAGAGACGAGGGGAGGGACAAGAGGGAAATAGAGTTGGATAAGGAAGGGATGGACCATACCAAGCTAACCAAGGCTTTAGCGATGTTAACCATTAATAAATAGAATGCCATCAGGCTATTATGGTACCTGTCTGCACCAGACAAAGAGAGGACTACAAGGGTCGAAAGGGAGACCCAGAGATTGTTAGTTTCCTAATTGTGGGAAGGGGGGTTAGAGGGGTGATATACATGGATCCATAAGTAAATGAAAATTCTGAGTATCCTTAAACAGTAGCCATGAATACCAAGTTGCAGTAAATTCCACAGCTTTCTCGGGACCAGACAAAGTTATTTCCTCCATGGACATATAGAGGTCAATTCTAATCAACCATTTCCTTGGAGATGGAAGGACCCCAGACCGCCAATACGGTAATTTTTCCTTTTATTAAGTATTACAACAAACAAAACATAATCAAACAAGGATGTCATATTACTTCATACGAAATTAAATAGCACTTCACAGAAGGCAAACATATAAATATTTTCATAGAAAACACAGCTTATCCTCACAGAGGAAAATATTAGTAGCTATAATGCAATTAAATAGAAGAAATGACACCCAAAGACACAGCAAACTACACCCCCCCCCCATACAAGTAAAGAAGAAGTAAAGGACCTTTCTAGCTGTATATAAGCCACTTCATAAAAAAAAACATACTAAATCAAACAAAATCTATGGGCATGACAAAGGACAGACAAAGACCATAGACAGAAAAGCATCAGACTTCAGCTACCAACTAAGGGGGTTTAAGGATACGCCAGAGCCTGGCCCACCTTACAGCATCCTCTGTCTCTCCATATCCCGAATCTTCCCCACCTTGTGCCGAATATCATCCACCACCACATCGACAATGTACTGGTATCACCGCCTTAGCTGTGCTATTCAGGTGTCGCAAAAGCGATTTTTTATATTGGGAGATTGAGTTTCAATAGAATTGTGAAGCCAAAATGGGACAGGGCAGCCTAAAATCTTGGATGACAGCTCCTTGACCTTTAGCCAGAACGAGGCAAGTCTAGCACAATTCCACCAAATATGGAGGAACATACCTTTCTCTGCTCCACATCGCCAACAGGTGTCTGAGATTCCCAGGCGCATCCGTGCCAGCTGGTCTGGGCAGCGATACCACCACATCAGCACTTTGTGGTGAATTCCAAAATCCCAAGGCTAGCCAAGTTTGCCTGGGTAAATTGAAAGGTTTTGGTCCACAGTTGGTCTGTCTCATGTCTGTTAAGCTCACGGTCCCATAATATTGTGTAAGGGGGGGAGGGTAATATATATGCCATCTAGAAGAAGCTGTTAGATCTGGCTAACTGTGTGTCTAGGATAATGAGAGAGAGTGCAGAGCGGTTTATAAGGCGTGAGCGGCCTAGATTTACCTCCAGAGCAAATCCTGCGAGGGATAAAGTCCCTCGCTTGCAGATATATCCAAAAGTTGGTAGAGGGGACGGTGTTAGTTTCTTGTAAGAAGGCAAAGGATTTAGCCATCATGTTGTCCAATAAATGCAGACTGCGAACTGTTGCACCATCACGCCAGAGGGAAAGATTAGAAGGAGGGAGACCAGGAGTAAAGTCAGGATTATGCGATAGCAGCGTCAAAGGCGGCCGCAGAGATGGGAAGATATCTTAATTTGGTCCAACACTGTAGCATTGGATGGATCAGAGGATGGCTGAATGAAGGAAGCTTCACCAACCAAGGGACTACTTCTGGGGGATTGTCTAGGGAGGCAGCTTCTATTAATATACATGGTTTGGACCAGGGGGATCTAGTCCAGTCAAAGAAGTACTGAGTGATAATATTCAACGAAGTTAGGCAGTTGAAGGCCTCCCTGCGAGCGTTTGTGATAAAGGACATCGGGCCTGATCCTGACCTACGGCCGTCATCGGACCAGGTAGTGCATGCCCCTTGCACTCCCTGCTGGCAGGCGGAAATCTGGACACTTACGTGTCCAAATTCCTACCCTAACTATTACGATCAGCTCTGCGGCCTTATGGCCGCATTGCTGATCGTAATGGGGCTTCCTCTGTCCCATTTCCTAATTTGCATGCCTATCTCTACCTTGATGGCAGAGATACGGCATGCATAAAGGGGGGGGGGGAAGCCCCTTTCTCGTAACAGCCGGCCATTACACCACCGTATGAAGGTTGTGCGCATGCGCATAACCTTCATAACAGGGAAAATACGGGCACGGCGGCCATAATTTCCAGGGCGCCCGTAGTTCTGGATCAGGCCAATCGTAACAAAATCTGGGTTGTTAACCAGCCCATAAAAACATGCGAATGAAGTGAAGACAAAAATTGTGTAGGGATAAATATCGGGATAATTTGTAGGAGTTGGAGTATCTGAGGGACAACCGTCATTTTTATGATGTTTATGTGCCTAGCTGCCTTTAGACGTTCTAGGGTTAAGGGGAAATTTATTTGGAAGAGATTGGCAAGAGGAAGGAGAATTCCTAGATACTTTGTGTGTGTTGATGACCAGACAAAGGTAAATTTTTATTTCAGGTTGACTAATTGTTCTTCTGGGACTGACAAATTAAGGGCCAACGACTTGGAATAATTAGCTTTAAAGTTGGCAAGGTAGCTAAATTTGGAAACTCGTTCATTAGATTAGGAAGGGAAAGAAGGGGATTAGTCACAAAAGCCAGGAGGTCATCTTCAAATAATGCAAGCTTATGTTCCACTTTACCCACAGTAATCCCAGAGATATTTGGGTTCAACCTTATGGTGCGCGCAAGGGCCTCCATACAAAGAACAAAGACCAGAGGGGAGAGGGGGCAACCCTGCCGTGTATCATTGCCTATTCGGAAGGGGGCTGATAGTGATCCATTTACCTTGATGGGAGCCGAGGGGGACGAGTATAGAGCCATAATCCAATTGGTACAGTTTGGGCATAACCCCATATGTCGCAAGACCCCTGCCAGGAAGATCCAATCCACCCTGTCAAAGGTCTTCTCCGCATTTGTTGTGAGGAGAAGACCAGGTGTAGGGGAGCCCTCCAGACGGTAGATGAGGTCAATAGCCTTAGCTGTATTGTCCCGGGCCTCTTTTTCTGGTACAAAACCTGCCTGGTTTTCGAAGATCAAAAATGGGAGCAGGGGTTTAAGATGATTGGCTATCATTTTAAATTAAAACAAAAATTTAACATCTACATTAAGTAGGGATATGGGCCTATAACTCGCACAGAGGGCCGGATCTTTCCCCTCTTTAGGGATGAGGTGAAAAGGGATGAGGGAAATATGGGCTTCTAGTGCTTGGGGTAGAAATGGTTGAGTATCTGAGATTTCATTTAAAGCTTTAAGAAGGAGGGGTAAAAGTTTAGAGCCAAAGGTCTTATAGTAGACTAGTGTGAAGCCATCTGGACCAGGGTTATTACCTGATGCAGATGTCTTCACAGCATTTTCTAGTTCTTTAAGAAAAAAGGTGCTGTATTGACTGAGTCATCTAAGACTGGGAAGTGGCATGCACGGAGATAAAAGGTTACCGCCTCTTTCTGAAGGATCTGATCATTGGGCGATTGTGATTGACGGAGGTTATATAGTCATGTGTAATAGGCAGTGGACTGCATTTCATCCCTCTGGTCCTTAATCCCTGCCACGAAGGCTGCCACCCGCTGGGACCTAAGCACCTTCGATACAAGTCTACCTAGTTTGTTGCCCCAGAGATGTTGTTTATATCTACATAGTTTAAAGGCAAACTTGCTTTTGTAATTGAGGAGACTGGCCCGTTCCCTCCTGGCTTCCGTGAGTTGTACAAGGATATCTGGTAAAAGGGTGGACTTGTGCTTCATTTCTAAATCTCTAATCAGAAGAAGGAGACTATTCCTCCTGGCCAAGCTTCCCTCTCAGCACACACTTGTGGGCCTCCCAGACAGTAGTCTGAGATGTCTCTTTGTTGTCATTATACATAATATAGTCTTCAGTGGAGGTTTCAATTTGTTGTTTAACAGAGATATCTTGTATCAGAGATTCGTTTAGCCTCCATGTAGAGTATGGGGCATTTGATTTGGGGATGATGAGAGATAAGAACACTGGGGCGTGGTTGGACCATGTGATGGAGCCTATTGCTGTGTCCCTAATTAAATGGAGATGTCTATGGGATAGCAAAAGATAATCAAGTCTAGAGTAGGACGAGTGGGGGTTTATGAAAAAGGAATAGTCTCGGTCAGAAAGGTGCAACAGTTGCCATGTGTCAGTCAATTGAAAGTCATGAAAAAGGCGTCTTACCTTGCGATGGATGCGCTGAGGGAATCTCGGGGCACTCGCTGAAGTGTCAAGAGCTGGGTGCAACACCCAATTGAGGTCACCACCCATAATAGTAATACCATCCAGGAAGGATTCCATTCTCTCTAGAGAGTCTAAAATAAAAGCAGCTTGATTTTGATTAGAAGCATATAAAGTGAGAAAAGTGAAAATTTGGCAAGAGATTTTACAATTTACAATGAGTCCCCTACCATCTCCAAAGGGGCGGTGTGTGACATCAGTGAGTTGTAAACACTTAGAGAATAAGATCACAACACCTTTGTTTTTCCCATCTGGGCTGTTACAATAAAATGCATGAGGGAAACGTTTGGAAAATAATCTAGTTTTAGAGCCAACCTGAGGATGTGTCTCTTGCATAAACATCTACTTTTTATAAATGTAGGGAATATAGGATTTGGGAGCGTTTTTCTGGGATATTCAATCCCTTAGTGTTAATCGAACAGACTTTGAGGGTATTGTCTCGTAAATTGTCTGGTGCTACTGGGTGACCAAGAAATAGACGCTACCTAGGTTATAGATTGGTCTAGCATAAGGATAATTTGAGAAACCCTTTGCAATGCAGGTCCAAGAAGGGGAATACAGACAGAACAGAAGAAACAAGAAAAAACAAGATTGAGTAGTCTTATTAATGTAGACATATGAAAACCCTTAATAGGACAAAACATATGAAAAATAACAAGGACAAAAAAACGTAAAACAAACACAAAACACCGAAATAATGAAAAATATGGGAAGATCTTAAATGAAGTGCGTCCTAATAACCGCTGCTGCAGCGAAGTGAAAAAAGGAGGAAAACCACCTACCTCCCTACACACCTATTTACAAGAAATAGAATGTAAATGTACAATCAAAAATCACTTCTCAGCCGCGCTGTGGTAATCTAAATACAACTTATAGTCGCACCAAAAAAACCTTTGTTCTTATAAGTCTTTATATCAGTAGTCTTTCTTCAAATTCTTCCACATAAATTCACATATGGTGGAAGACAAAACAAGAGAGTATTTATAGCGCAACACTGCAACACCTTTGTGAAAGAATATTTCTGGTAAGTATTCCACTCACTTTTTGATAACTTGATTGAAAGCGTTGTATAAAACAACTTTTACACTCTCTTCTCCCTTTCAAGGATCCTTCTATGCGCCGTTCTCCAATGTTGTGTAAACTCAAAGAGATAAAAAAACGTATCATGTGCAGACTATTTTTTCTTATTCACCGATCCTCAAATCTTATGTACTCACATTAAACAATGCTTGTATCAATAGCCTTAGACAAGACATACTCTCTCATTCACTGGTGAGGGTTCCAGGCTCCATACCCAAAAGAAAGAATAACAGCCCCAATTGTGCAGAGATTACAAATATGTATAGGACATACATCCATATACACTCACATCACATAATTCTTGGTTGTATGTGAATAGTGAAATCACTTCCAAGGAAGGCTGTCCCTTCTCTATGAGTGTC
>WWET01005876.1:63542-82803 GCA_011038615.1 Limnodynastes dumerilii
TACATGTTTAGTTCCTCTAGTCTTTCTTGGTATGTTTTGTGACAAAGGCCATGGACCATTTTAGTTGCTCTTCTTTGCACAGTCTCTAATGTATTTATGTCCTTCTAGAGATATGGCCTCCAGAACTAAATACAGTATTTTAGGTGAGGTCGTACCAACGATTTACAGCAGGGGTTCTCATCCCATGGTACCTCTGTCAGGTGGTACATGGAAGGCAGCCACAATGGTCCTCTGGCTGGAAAGCTGTAATGTTGTTTAGTATAACAGAGCTAGACTATACAAAATGGAGTACTAGTTATTTTACGTATAACTTCATTTCAACCCTTACAACAGCATCCAGCCAGCAGATGTCTTTAACAATGGCAGATAGGCAATAGGCCTTACCGGAGGCATGGAGGCTTGATCATCCGCAGGACTCGTCATTTTTTTTTTATCTTAGCAGATCAGCAGCTGCTGCATCCCGTTCATTCGTCAGTGCAGGTCCTGTACCGCAGAGGCATCTCTCTGTAACACTTCCCCTGAGAGGCCTCCACAGTATAGGATCAGAATTGGACCAATGAGAGAGACACAGCAGTTAAAGAATGTTCGGCACCTGCAGGCTGCAGCCAGGACACAGGAAAGGAGAGATTGTCTTACAGTTGCCTGGTGGCCGTCCCAGCCGTTGCTGCAGAGCAACAGGCAGCAAATTGCAAGGCTGCCTGTTGCTGAGTGGGGCAGAGGCAGCCTCCTGGTAACTGTAAGAGGATCCCTCCTTTCCTGCCTCTGCGGGGCTGCTGCTTGTAGGATCTAACAGGTACAAGTGTGTGTGTGTGTGTGTGTGTGTGTATGTGTGTATCTGTGCAGTGTTTGTGTGTATGTGTATATGTATCTGGGTTGCACTGTGTTTGTGTGTATGTATGGAGTGTACTGTGCATGTGTGTGTGTGTGTGTATATCTAGGTTGCACTGTGTGCGTATGTGTATGCATGGAGTGTACTGTGCTTGTGAGTGTATGTGTGTGTATGGAGTGCTTTGTGTTTACATAGTGCATTGTGTCAGTGTGTTTGGAGTGCAGTGTGTGTGTGAGTAAGTATATGGGATGCACTATGTGAATTTATCTGGAGTGCAGTGTGTGTGCATGTGTGTGTATATACAGAGCCGCCAGGGAGGGGGAATGCCCCTCACAGGCCTACACTGTTGCTGTTTTTTTTCATTCAATTTATCCTTTTTTTTTATTTTATTAATTTAGAAACGCTGGCTGCCTTTATGGAAATAGTAGCGGCAGCCGGCTCTATACTGCTGAGGTTGTGGCGTGCAATTGCAGGATTGTCACTGATTGACGTCTATAATCCATCTATGAGCAGCTATACTATGCTGTTCATGGGCAAATCAGAAATGTCAATCAGTGACAATTAGAGAGCTAAAAATATGGGGATGGGGAGGTAAGAGGCAATGCAGAGAGAGGGTTCTGAGATAAAGAAGAGATACAGGGATAGGAGAATCAAGAGAATGTGAATGTATTTTGTTTCCGCTGGAACAAGCAACTCTGGATAAAACCATGGCCGGATCCACCACAGGGCAAATTGGACGGCCATCCCGGTGCCCCCACACATAAGGGGGCTCCCACAAAATACAAATCACTTTAGGGATTCACCAGGACCTGACCCAACATGCAATCGATTCCCAGCAAGTGCAGCACTATAAACGCTGGCTGCCTCAGGGACACTGTAACGGCAGCCGGCTCTATACTATTCAGGGGGTGTGGCTCACTGATTGACATTCATGATCCTCCTAAGCACAACAATACTGTGCAGAAGGGAGGTGCACTTTAGCATAGTATTGCTGCTCATAGAAGGCTCATGGCCAATCAGTGACATCCTTCCTATTGCACCTCCCCCTGCATAGAATCAACACTGCAGCCACAACGTTCATAGAGCAGCCTTTAGAAAAATAAACCTGGGATGTCAATCACCGATTTACAAATATGTGGCATTAATCACAAAACAATTCATCAATCCCCTTCCCTGGCATTCCGAGTCCCTATCAGGAGGGAACAGGTGCTACCATTTTATGATATTCTTTGACAGTCACTAAAAGATCAGTGATCTAGTAAAGGGAGCCCAAGCATATTATTGTGAACGATGAGTAGGTAGTGATTTCATTTATTCCCCCAAAATGCATTATGAGTGCTGCATGCTATTGGCACAATCACCTTCAAGTAAACTATGGCACTGACATCAATGTAAAACTGGACTCTGGAGGCAAGATCTTGATATAAGGCAGTGGTGACTGACTATCACCCAGATCTTACATCCAGAGTCCAGATATTGCAGATCAGCTCATAGCACAGAGGATGCAGGAAACGTAGGGGAGGAGCAGAATAAATCAAGGCAGAAGAGAGAGGAGCCTGACAGTGAATTTGGCAGCCATTACACTTCTCCTAGAAAAGGTATTTATATATATTTATTTTTTTGCTCCATGATTTCATGGGTTATTGTTTTTCTATGCATTGTATTTGTGAGGAAAAAAAAGAGGAGTACTCTGCTCAATTTGGGCCAGATCCAGAACAATGTTTGTGAGCGAATTTACGCTTTGTGGAGACATAAAATCGGCTTTTAGTAAGTACTGCGCATGCGCACCATGGAAAATACGCACCATAACGTAGCGTAAATGTGAACGTATGGGCCATTCACGTATGTGTCACGTAAATACTTACGTGTGGGCGTGCCAATTTTACGTTTCAGAAAAATACGTCTGAATTACGTTATGTAGGCGGGGGTTTGTATTTAAAGTTTACAGTATGGGCGTGCTTAGCTGCGTAAATACGTGTTGCCCATCACATCGGTTACTTTGCCAAAAGTTAAGGTAGGGTTTGGAAAAAATATCTTGACAAAATACGTACATTCAAGGGGTGTGTCAAGGGGAGTGTATAGAAGGCACGCACGCGTAAATACGCTATGTAAGTAAACTTACGGCAAACGTAGTTCTGGATCTACCCCTTTATCTTAAACAGCAATTTTTTCAGTAAAAATTCTGTAAAAAAAACAGTCAAAAATAATGAAACAAGAAATAAATGTTAACATTTTAAATAACTGACTAATACAATTTTTCTTTGTCAGTTCAAAACTAAGGTCATCTAATACCTAATGAAATCTGGATTTTCAGTTAAATGAATACTCATTGGTTGTTTTAGTCTGATATTTATACTGTTATCCATTATTAGTTTATTGGATACATGCATTAATTTTTGAGTGTTATTTATTAATAAAAAAAGAACGTATGTTTTTAGGTTATAAGAGTATAAAGCTCCCTTAGTGTATATAAAAATAAATAAAATAAAATAAAAGCAATATGGATTTTCTGGACTTCATTAATTAAGACTTCGTTGTTACAGTTTTTCAGAGCGTTGTAATGCTTGTGTAGAATGCTGTTGTTATGTGTTTTATGATCTTATTATCGAGATTAAATGAAATGCATTGCACCTTGAATGGTTAGAGGCATTTTGGCAGAAATGGACAACAGACTACCTCATTGCTTACCTGTGATCCTCTGCTACTTTCTGTGTTGGATGTCATATTTTTGTCTGTTATAACTTGCAACACTTGTGTAGGATACTGGTGTTATGTATTTTTTTTATGCATGTGTTTTATGATCTTATTACCGAGATTTTGGTCCAGATTCAGAGTTTTAGTGGATTTGTAAGGCGGATCCGCTAAAACATGCTATGCATAGGTGAGTTTTTCTTTAGAAACATGCATCTCTGAGATGGCCGTAGGCCACATTCATATTTCATATTTTTTATTACCTTTAGTGCCTGGCACAATTCTGTCTACATTTGTTGCAGTTTTCGGGACTTGCGGTACCCATATGCTGATGGCAGCTCTAATCCCCAGTGCGCCATCTCATTCTACTGTTTCACTTATTCTAAGTATGATAATGCTGACTGTTTCCAATTTACTTAAAACCCTGTTACGTTCTGCACTTTATAAAAGGCACTTTTTGTACTTGTACTGTAAACTGTGCTTATTGTTGTATTATACAATATATTTTATTGTTAACAAATTATATCTTATAAAGAGTCATTTGTGTTGATTTTCAGTGCACTCTAAATCAACAGTGCTGGCATTGTAAAGAGGCAAAAATGCTGATTGACACATTAAACTTTCTATTAACGTTGTCAGTATACCATTTAAAATATTTTATTGGCAAGGACCCCACAAGATAGTTGTCCAGGGGCCCCCACAAACCTTGATCTGTCCCTGGATAGGACGTAGGGAAATTAACCCTATCTGTCCCCCTCTTAGTCGGATTCGTGTATACTTATACAGCCGCAAGCCTCTGCTACTGAACCATTTAAATGGGTTTTTAAATGTAGAATTTAAAACCCATTTAAATGGTCTTACAGCCGGCACCTTAATGCCTGAGCATACTTTTCACGCAACAATGCTGGCATAATATAAAAAAAATAAAATAAAATAAAAGTAATACAAAATTAATTTAAGATTAAATTATTTTAATATGTATTAAATAAGCAAAACATTATTATTATTATTTTTTTAAACTAAGCACATGGGTCATTTTCTATGCAATAATAACCTGTGCTGTACATTTCCACCATCTCTGAGATGGTGGAAACGTAGCTCGTAATCGCAGGGACTTTTCCCTTTTACTGCAGCTATTTAAATGAGAAAAAATTTTCTCATTTAAATATAGTGGAACGTTAAGTTCCAGTCGTAGAGTGTACTGTGGCACACAGATGTATGGGCAGCCTTTAAACATGTAAAACTGCTTCAATAAATTGAATATTTTTGAAGGTGGTTCTCGATCTTATTCCTTAACAGGTAACTGGTATTCACCCAAAAAAGGTGGAGAACCCCTGCTTTACAGTATAAAGGGGTATCACTATTTCTCTCTCTTGCTTTTCTCATCGCTTTGTTACATTGCTTGGCTACCTTTAAGTCACGCAAAATAATGACTCCTACATCCCTTTCCTCTTCAGTAGTTTCTAATGTAGTGCCTTTAATTATATATTGAGCTTTGGAGTTTTGTGCCCCAAGAGCATGATTTTGGATTTTTTGGCATTAAACTGCAGATTCCACACTCTTCACCATTCCTCCAGTCTACTTAGATCATTTCTCATTTTCTGTACACCTCCTGTCTACCTTGTTACATATCTTTGTGTTATCTGCAAAAAGGCATATTTTCCCCTCGATACTGCATGCAAAATCACCTATAAAGATATTAAATAACACTGGTCCTAGTACAGAACCATGGGGCACTCCACTGGTTACCGGACCAGAGTCCCACACACAGGTCCAAAGTACAGAAATAGCCCACAGCCAGGATGCAGTAGCTAGAGGGAATAAGCCACAATCAAACAGCCTTTTATTCAATGGTGTTTTTTATTTGCAATGCCATGGTGCGGCCCTGGGCACCAGATTTGCGCCTAACTTCGCCAACCTCTATATGGCGGAGTCTGAGGACCACTACATCTAGGGTGGTCCCTATGGTGCGAATCTCATGCTTTACTGTTTGATTCTCTCCCTGCCTATTAGGCTGTCAGCGGGAATATTACTACAGGTCAAGATTCCGACCTCTCTCCCGTTTGTTGAGCTGCCAGCTGTGACATCATTATGGGTTGAGAGACTAATCTCTGTGGCGATAATTAACTACATTGCTCTACTTTCCAAGCTCAATCTGTTAGATGTGAATTGCTGGGAGTATAAACTGCTACTTTCTATCAACGACTATTAACTCTTCCATCCCACTGCTTCTACAGTTGTCGTTGATTAACCATGCTAGGATTTTACAGCTAGTCACACAGTGGCTTTTGATTGCTACTTTTACCATTGGCTCATGTGGAGCTTTCATTGAACAATCCAGTTGCACACAGTGGTTATTTACCTACCATTTTGTCCCCCCTTCCACCCCCATTTTCCCTCTAGGGTGGCTCCTTGCGGGCTGTGTGTTTTGTCATTCATTATCCATCATCTTTTATTTACCATGCCTTGTATTTAGATGCCTTTTATATGTCAACATCATGTAATTTATGTGTGTTTAATATATGTACCATTTATGTGTGTTTTAGTTTCTGAACCACTGTTTTTTTGTTTATATCTCTAGTTCTCTCCAGCGCGGCTATTTTTTGTGTTATTTGGTCTGTTTTCAGGTATTGCACATACCTTGCTAGCCAGCGCTTGTGGGGACTTTTCTGGATATGTAGTTTATATTATGTTCCTTTCTGTGTTTTCTCACTCTCTGATATTTGGCGCACACCTAGGGACAACATTTGCTATTTTCAGTCCTCTGAAATCATACCAGTTATTAGTGACTGATTGAATAATTCAGTTAATGGATTTGCCAGCACCCCTCTAAGCACTTTTAATATCCTTGGATGTATAGCATCTGTTCTCATTGATTTGTCCCCTTTCAGTTTTGAAAGTTCTTTTATTACCTGCTCCTCAGTGAAAGTAGTAGGGATTGCCCCCTTTGTATTAATAGCCTTCTCAATTAAAAGTGAACCCTTCCCCTCTCTTTCTTTTGTGAATATTGAACAGAAATACTTGCTAAGATGATCTGCCACAGCCCTTCCACCTTCAACAAGAGTCCCACTCTCCTTTTTGAGCCTTATTATACGCCCTTTAGTTTTTAGTAGTTCTTTCATTTATATACCTAAAAGAGCTTTTGTCCCCTTTTCGTACCAAGTTGGACAGTTTTTACCACTTGGAACAAAACCTTTTTAGCCTCCTTCTGCTTTGCAAAATACCCCCCTGTCATCATTATGTTGAGTTTGCTTATAAATCCGAAATGCCATCTTTTTTGCTTTTCACTATAGTTGCTCCCTCTTTTGTAAACCACATTGGTTTTCCCTTTCTGTTTTTTTTTTCCCCACTGCTCCTGTACCCATTTCATGTACCTCCATGCTGCCAAAGGATCACTTCCCCATTTCCACAAAATCTGCCTTCCTAAAGTCTAGCACCCTTGTCTCTGTGTGGTAAGTGTCTCTCAGTCATTATACTAAACCATACTGCTTGATGATCACTGGATCCTAGGTTCTCACCCACACTAACTTCTGAGATACTGTCACCATTTGTAAGTAGCAAATCTAAGATGACCTCTTTGTAGGTTGTCTTACAAGTTTCTTAAGGGACACTCCCTATAATGGATTTAAAATGTCCCCACTTCTTGTGGAGCTTGCTGAAGACTCACCCCAGTTTACATCAGGTAGATTAAAATCTCCCATGATTATTACCTCCACTTTTAAAGCCATTTTAGCAATGTCTTGCAGTAGGACATTGGGCCAGATCCAGAACAACGTTTGTGAGCGAATTTACGTGTGGCGCAGACGTAAAATCGCCTTTTGCTAAGTACTGCGCATGTGCACCATAGAAAATACGCTCAGTACCGTAGCGTAATTGTGAACGTATGGGCCATCCACGTATGTGTCACGTAAATACTTACGTGTGGGTGTGCCAATTTTACTTGAGTCCAAAATATGTCTGAAATACGTTAAGTAGGCGGGGGTTTGTATTTAATACGTACATTCAAGGGGTGTGCCAAGGAGAGTGTATAGAAGGTACACACGCGAAAATACGCTATGCGAGTAAACGTTCGGCAAATGTAGTTCTGGATCTACCCCATTGTATATTTCCCCATCTTGCCCTGATGGCCTGTATATCACTCCAGTATGAAGATTAATCCCCTGGGTTTCTATGGTTACCTAAAGTGCCTCAGTTTTTTCTACAGTACTCCCTATTATAGTTGAATTTAACCCTTCCTTAACATACATTAATACACCTCCTACAATTTTTAAATTATAACCTAGTATAGCTAGGTCCCAGTTATGATTTTCATTGCACCATAATTCCTGTGATTCCCATGATATCCAAATCATACATTGACATTATTGCAATTAGTTCAGGGATTTTATTTACTAAGCTCCTAGTATTTGCACACATTGCTCTGAGAGGTTGCAATATGAATCTCCTATTTTTCAGTTTATTATTGTTGCTAGATATTTTTATATTGCTTTTTCTGTTCTCTTTTTTATTAGTTGCTGTGGCTATGCTATCTGTCATTATTGACTGGCCACACAACACTTCTTGGTTGGTGGAGCAGCTATTTTTATTTTTTGGATCACTTCCCCCCCTCTCCTAGTTTAAATAAAGCATTCAAATTGCTCAATTAGAATATCTGTTCCCACAGAAGATAGGTGCAAGCCATCCCTTTTGTACAGGTTTCTGTTTTGCCAGATAGTTTTATGAACCCAAATCCTTCCTCATAACACCACTTCCTAAGCCACGGATTGAAATCACTAATGCACATCATTCTACCTTCTTCAAATCTGTGTACTGGCAGCACTTCAGAAAAAGTTACAGTATTTGCACCTGCTTAAGAGCAGTTCCCAACTTTTAAAATTCATCTTTAACAGCCATGATTCAGCATTGGCCAAATCATTCGTCCCAAGGTGGATAATGACATCAACCTCCCTCTCCTTACTTGCTGTCTTTATAATATTTAAAATGCACTTTTTATCCTGTGGAGCTGTAGCTCCAGGCAAGCACTTCACCTGATTCCTAATTTCAAAACCTCTTTCCAGCTGGATACCCCTAGCAATAGAATCCCCCACAAGAAGTGCAGTCCTTCTCATAGATTCCCTTTTCCCACTATCAGGTTCCCTCAACACCTCATGTTCTACATTACCTATTGTAATGCATTCCCGTCCTCCAAGTGCTGCATATGAGTTTTGCAAGGGCCCAGCTTGTGCAATGTGTCCTTGTGCAACTGGAACCTTCTTGCTAGCATTCTTCACTATAGTCCACCCAGTACACCTCTTGGGAATTCTCTGAGGTAATGGTGGCTTTAAAGATACAGACATCCTGCCTATCTCACAAAGCATTCTTGCTAAATCATTCTGCAAAAAAAAAATTTCTGACAGATTGGACAACACCTGAGTTTCCAAATTATTTCACGCAAAACAAAAGCATCACACCCACTGCAATGCACAAGACCAGACATTCTAGAAGGTTTATTTCATTTAAAATCTGCAAACTTCACTACAATAACAAATCACACAAATAATTTAAATGGGCCCAAATCCAGCTCTAATCTAGTTCAAACTCCAGTTACAACTCCTAGATACTTGCAAAATCAATGCTTAGAGAACCAGGCAGGTTACACCTTTGCCGGTTTAGATTACACCGCCCTTTAATATACACACAACGGGCCTGATTCAGAGCTACGCTGTGCCGGCTGAATGCCAACTTAACTTCAGCCGCTGTAACAGTGAGTAATTACGCCGGGAAACTAATCGTAACCCCCTAACCCAGCCCTCCCTTCCTAATTTCCCTCCCTCCTCCCGTCTAGCTTCCGTAACTACAGCATAGTTACGGTGCTGGATGCCCCCGATCCAGGGCACCCTGAATAATCAATTAATCCGGGCAACATCTGCCCGGCGCATGCGCAGAACGGCATAAATGCCGTTCTCACGCATACAGTCGCCACAGACGGTGGCCGTAGGTCTGGATCTGCCCCAATGGTGTAATCAATTACCACAGCCAAAGCAATTGGCACAGTTGACTAATTATCTAACAAGAGAATTAAAAATTACTTTTAAACCTCACCTAGAAAAATGATACCAAACAACACAAACAATAAACAATAATATGCAACAAACTTAAATCTGAAGCACAGAAATTAAAAACATTAAATTACTATAAGGGAAATATAAAAGAGAAACAATAATACTTTACAACTGTGCAGGTGATATGTGTTACACTAGGCACACTCTGATGAGGTTACCTGTGGAAAAATGGTAAATGGTGATGAAAACTCCAGTTACAACTCCTATATGTTTGCAAAATCAATGCTTACAAAACCAGGCTATGAAAACCAGGCAGGTTACACCAATTTAATCCAGAACCAGGAAAACCACCTAGTCCATATAACAGGGGTACTGCAATGTATCAGAACAACTAACAATGTGCTCTGACAAATGTCAAATGAGAGGAGTTGGAGATGAACTATCTTGACTGTCTGGTTGAAGGATACCTCATTTGCGTTGGGCCAGTAAAGGCCCACATCTCCTAACCAAAAACAGGCATTTGAAACACTGTTTATTACAGAAAATATGTGCCACAGTACAGTACAATTGATTGATTTCACAAAACAAATGACATTTTTCAAATAGATAGCTTTGACCCCTGGCTTTTAGAAGTCTTTACCCTAAAGAAAGTCTGTAAATTCCTTACTGACACAACAGGGAAAGGGCTGGACGTTGCTCTAAGCTAGTATGAGGAGGATGGTCAAGAGCATCCCAGTGTGTACCTCCTAAATAAATTGTTAGATCAGGAAATGGCATATGTTCCTATAGAAAAAGAATGGCTGCCTTTCATTTAGACATTTAAGTTATTACAACCCTACCTGTAAAGGTAATTTATTTATTGTGATAAATGAGATGCACACAATTGTATAATAATTATGGCCTGTATTCACACCTAAGAAGCCTCTGCTTCTTAGTTGCAGAGTTTCCCAAATTGACCTGCTGCGCATGCGTAATAGGTCGTTTACACAATCTACGTACCAGTTAGGTTAGATTTCAAGAAAATCAACACTCACAACCACCTCTATCTATCTCTGGAAATTTTTACCCATTGTACAGTGAGTTTGAAACTCGCCCCTTAGTAAATCTGAGATTTGAATCACCTGAATGGGAAAAATTTGCCAGAGATAGCTCAACAACAGTGATTTAAAAAAATATATATATATCTCTGGCGATTTAATAGCCAAATTGGCTTTAGTAAATCTGAGATTTTAAAATTGCCAGTAAAATAAAGCAAACACTGGCGATTTTGACAAACTTGACTAGTAAATCTGGCCCATGCAGTGTTAAGTTTAGTAAAATAATAGCCACACTGAGGGGTGAATGAGTTCTGAATATGGACTGGTGTTAAGAAATTGACCTCTACTAGCACTTAGGAAAAATTGCTGGATTGCTGGAGGACTTATTTCACCATTCAGGAACAATTGTTTACCTCTGGATTACTAGAGATTCCATAAGAACCTTTACTGAGGCAGCTAACTCCCTGATGTGTTTGAACTTTAAACATTTTATTGGTATTATAAACCCATAATCCTACGTCATTCTTGGGACTTTATATGTAATGCAAACTTAAAAAGTTAATTAGGGAATATATAAGAGCTTTACGCACATTTAATCATACTCTACTCCTGTAACCTCTACATTATTTTCCTACGAGCATCAAATAATCACTGATAAGCTTAAATCTACATAAAGATACATTGATAGAACTTGGCCATATTTTTTATGATACTTGTTATTCATTTGTGTGTCTTCAGACCTTTAGAATTTTCAGTGTAGGGCATTGCTTCTGAGAAACTATATTGGGAAAGTGAATGAATGCGTGAAAGACAATCCAAAGACCAAAATAAGTCAGGTAAGAAATTTCTGTCTGGTAAAATGTTAAATAGAGGAGTTAGTGGAGATAGGATTTACGTGTAGACATTTATTAATATTAGAGATGTGCGGTTCGGATTCCATGAAATCTAAACATTCGAACTTTAGGGTTCCGAGTCAAACCATGCCATGCCATCGGTTTCTCCCACCAAATTCGGATCTGTAATCGAGGCAAAACAATATTTTCGCTAAAAATTTGTATCTTTTGAGCCTTGTATTTCCTGCTTTCTGCCTCTGAAAGGAAGTATCACATGACAGCGATCAGCCAATCATGGAGGGCTGAACATACAAGCAGGCTTGTGGAGACTTATTTTTTGGTAAACAATTACAACTTTATTAAGCTGAGTTAAAAAACTGAACAGAATGCCTGAGATAAGTGATATCAGGGCTGTAACTATAATTGGTGCTAGGGGTACAGTTTTTATGGGGCAACCATCCCCTTTTCACTCACCTTTAATTCAATCCACCCTATTAGCAGCTCCCCTGCAACCCCACTGAAGAAACAATCCTCACATGCCATTGCTGGAGCTTCATACAAGGTAAGAAAGGTAACAGCTAGACTGTTAGTGACCAAGTCGGCCACCCATGGGGTGGTTCTGGTAGCCCAGAAACTCCCCCAATATGATTATTTAATAAAAAAAGAAAGAAAAAAATCCATGAACTTAAAAAGGGGGCGTGGCTTCATGGATGCCGTGAAAAGGGGTGTGGTTTCATTAGCATGTTGGCTAGACAGACATAGAAGAGAAATCCCACCACAGGACAGTTACCATAACAAGTTTCCCCAAATGTTTTACAAGAAGTGACAGTGTGAGGGGTCCATGTGTCCATCAATGTCACACACAGACAGTAGTCATGCACATAGGCAGGGATGATCAGCCAATAGGGTGACAAGGCTGCAGCCACTATTCTGCCACTCATACAAGTGCTAAGAGCCATTAACCCTTAGAGCTAGATTTACTGAGCTGCATGTTTGGAAAAGTTCAGATGTTACCTATAGCAACTTTTCAGATTCTAGCTCTCCATTTCTTTTTACATACTAGAGAGTGTCAGCTAAAATCTGATTGGTTGCTATGGGCAACATCTCTACTTTTCCAGACCTGCAGCTTAATAAATCTGGCCCATAGACATTGTCCTTTCATATGTTATATAACAATAGCAATACATGAGAATACATTTGACAAAGTTGAGAGTGGGATACTAGACAATATATGGTAGCATGTACCAACCAATCTCAATCTTGTGAGCTGTGAGGTAGTCCAATTTAACAAGGAGTAACTGGAAATTAATGTTATCCATATTAATAATGCTTTAGGAGCAAAAACATAAAAATGACTTGATTTTAGCATATTTTTTAGCAATTTAAAATAAAATACAGATTCAAAACAAAAACATTTCATTTTTTTTTACAAAACCAAAACACGACAAAAATTTAGAACCAAAACCAAAGCCAAAACATGGGGGTCGGCATTCATCTCTAATTAATATACTGTAAATACATATTAAATATTATAAAATTATATAAAGTGCTTTTCAGTTACAGTTGCTTTATCTAAAATAGGCAAAAAAAAATAAAAAAAATTGGCAAACTTCTACGAAAGGAGAGATAGAAGTAGGGAGGAAACATTCCACGGTCATTCCAACCATGAAACACACAGAAATCCTAACATAAGAAAAAATAGCCATCACTATATTGATATGAGATAAGAAGAAGGAAGCAGAGAAAGAAAAAACTGAAGGACTGAAGGAATTTAAAGTAGAAGAAATGAGGAAATAAGAATAGAGAGAGATAGAAGCTGAGAGGAGGATAAGAGAAGAAAAAGACATGATAGAAGGAGGAGTATGAGTAGAACAAGACATAACAGGGATGACGTTCATTACAGATCTAGATCCTTTCCCCTTCCCCCTAGAACATATGCCTAAAATTTAAGGTCTAGGGAAGTCAACAACCACACACCAACAAATCTAATTAACTTAGAAAATATAATACAAAACTGTATTCACACCTAAGAAGCAGAAGCTTCTTAGGTGCATATATTTAGGAAATTACCTTCTACACATGCGTATTATTGCATTTACGCAATTTACGTACCAGTAGATTGCATCCAAGCGGTCTTTAAAGACTGCACGGAGTAGTTTATGTAGATAGAGGCGGTGTAATGCCACCTCGGGGAGTGATTAGGTAGAAGTGGGAGGGGAGATGGATTCAGAGTAGCCGGGAAGAGGAAAGGTATGTGCGTAGTTTCGGTTAGATCCCTAAGTGCCATAAGGTACCTAAAAACGGGGACGGGGTGGGGGAGGGAACCAGAGAAGCAGGTGCGGGGGACTTGTGTATACACACCTACGGATCACACTTGAAAGTGTGAATTCGGTCCACAAATAGGAATTTCAGTAATGAAAGCAGAAATTAACTCCAGACTCCAGCAGAAATGCAAGGTCTCCACAAAGAAACCATAATAAGTATTTTCATACGGTGAATCAAAAAATGAGGAAAAAATTGAACAACAAGACAAATTAATACACATAAAAACACCTCCCAAAAAAGAAGGAGAGATAAACGAAGGAAAGACATAAATTTAAAAAGGAAATTATGCTAAAAAAAAAGAAGTATAAAATCAATTTGAGATACAGGAAAATAACTACTTTAAAAGAAAAACAGAATGATAGAAAACTCATAACGGAATAATATAAAAAATTACAATTTGAGCAAGGAAGAAGCTATCCTCAATAAAGGTCTGAAATATGCCCCTACATCTAAGATCAACCACTTAAATAGTTCTGTAGATCTACATAAATTTGCAAGAAAACTCAGCTTGAAAAGATTCTTCTCACTACACCCCAAGGAAGATAAAGATCTAGAACAAGAAACAGAGTGGGAGAAAAAAACTAAAGGTCAAATCATCCTTCAATCCCAAACAACATAGGGGAAGCTTTGTAGATTATCTCACTAATATAGCAAATAAAGAACTAGATGTGACTTTGAGGAAAATGAAGAAGGGAAAGATTAGGAGTAATATAACTAAAAAAAGAAGAAAGAGCGATAATAAATCTGCAAAACAACAAATATATAATCATAAAATCAGCTGATAAGGGAGGTGGAGTAGTAGTGATGGATATAGAAACTTAAAACCAATCCCACAACAAATATATAATCATAAAATCAGCTGATAAGGGAGGTGGAGTAGTAGTGATGGATATAGAAACTTAAAATCAATCCAACAACAAATACAGGCCCAGATTAAGACCCCCGCATGCTTTCCGTGCGCGCGGGGGTCTAAAATTACGCAAGACAGTATACTTTACAATTATAACATATAAAAAAAATAGGAATAAGTATTAATATAATAAGGCGAAATATGAATATATTGTAGACATTTGGTAAGCACTAAGAGAAAAATTACACATCAAATATATTTGAATCATGTAGAATATCAGTCCAAAAAAACATAAGAAACACTTAGCAAAATAGTGCATACCAAAAAAAAAACACACTGGGTGGCGTTTAATACAAACAATATTAAACCAAACATATGGTAATTAGACTGGAGGGGAGGGGGACAGAAAAGGAGGGGGTTGCCAAATATCCAGCGCACAATATAAATATAAGTATTAGTGGAATCTTCGGAGGTGACCTAAACTAAGATGGAAACCAGTGCACAGCTATCCCTATAAGGTAACTAGCGTCCTCACGGGCGCGCTTCGCCCTGCCGGGCTTATCTCTCCCTCCCTCATCTAATAATTACAAAAAAAGGGGGAAAAACCTCCAAAGTAACGGCATGTCAATGTGACGGGTCCACCGATGCGCATCACGGGGATTCGGGAGTCCTTTTTTTTAATATGTTATAATTAAAAGTTTTTTAATGTTCTAGCTATTTGTTTGTGCTTTTTTCTGCTCTTGGCTCCTATAAATAAGAGGTGTGCGCTCAAAAGATATCTCTCTCCCCTCTAATTCACTATTAATTTTGTGTTTTGGACTGATATTCCCCATTCCCCCCTTTTTTTGTTCTTACTTAATACACTTTGAGATATGATACGCTGCACCCTTTTTGTCTTTGACTACTATTTGATTCAAATATCTTAATATAGATTAGTGCGGTACAAACTAGCTTTTCTCCACTTAAGTTCACCACCCTGAAAGATGTGTCTTATTGCCGCAATTTCATGATTTCGCCATATTACAGCTCTCTCTAATCCATTCAGCTCCCCTAATGCCACATTACTCCAAAGTGGAGTTCCGGGGTCCAACCCCTCCTCCACTAACATGCGAGAGGCTCCACTCCAGATCCTCTAAGCCTGGGTCACGAGCATGGGGACCATCCCCGCATATGTCCCAGCCATCAAACATTGTAAGGGCGAATGATTTCTATAGCATTGCGCCATCAACGCCCACGGGAGATCACTGTGTGAGGAATCCCCTACCCACTCTTTAGTAAAGTTGTAAGTCCGGCAACGACATACCACCAAATATAAAAATTTAGGCTGGATCGACATTTTTATCAAGTTTACTTTTCCTATAATAGAGAGGGAGAGTTTCTTCCACATTGGAATATTACCCTTAAAATACTCCATCAGTGGGTCCAAGTTAAGGCATTTAAAATCAGAGATATTGTTGGTAATGTGTATCCCGAGATTCTTAAATTGAGATGTCCAAACCAGGGGAGGGAAGAGGGGGGGTGTCCACAGGAGGCGAGCCCCTCAGAGGGAGAACATGAGATTTCCCCAATTTATGCACAGCCCCGAGTAGCTACCAAACTTTTTCACAACCTTTAATAAGGTAGCTCCCTCGGATCGGCTAGGAATAACAACATATCATCAGCATGGACAATAGCAAATGTCGTCCCTCTGCATAAAAGTGGAAGTAGGGAAGAAGCGTCAAACTACCGACCAGTGAGTCTAACATCAGTAGTAGGGAAATTGATGGAAACACTGTTAAAGGAACAAATTGTACAGTATCTTAAATCCAGTAACTTACAGGATCCCAAGCAGCATGGATTCACAGGGGGAAGATCATGTCAAACAAATCTTATTAAATTTTTTGACTGGGGGGTATGTGTGATGTGGAATGTATTGGGGGGTATGTGTAATGTGGAATGTATGGAGGGGTAAGTGTGATGTGTAATGTATGTGGGGGCAGTATGTGTGGTGTGGAATGTATGGGGGAGTATGTGTGATGTGAAATGTAAGGGTGGGGGATGTCGAATGTATGGGGGGAGTATGTGTCCTCCCCCTTTCTCCTCCTATCACTGTACAACTCAGGAGGAGGTAATCAGTAGTGGGCCTGACAGGAGGGCTGCTCCAATTGGGAATCCTCATGGATATGGGACAGAGGGATTCCCCTACACAGACAGCACGTCCACCTGAGACCTCCCCTCCGACGTCACAGCAGATCACCACTGCGGACCTTCAGGGATTCTCACAGCAATGAGAACGCATGCTGGCCACTGCATGTAGCACCTTCTATACAGAAGACAGACATTGTGCCTGGTAAGTGCTCGGAAGTCAGTTCTATCGGGGATCGCGCAGGCCAGAGGATTGTAATCATCTTTACATAAAGTTGCAGGCGTCGGGATGGGATATACAGAGCGGGCGGGTCCTGGGTGCGATGCTCTAGTGTTGGTGGCAGTAATAGGCTGAGACTCCTCTGTTTCTCAGATACCCGGCGATCCCCAATGCTAGAGCTCTAGGAGACTGCCGTGACTTCACCTCCACCACCAGATGTCCGCAGGCGCAGCATCTACATCACAGACAGAGAAACCGCTCTGCTCATCGTACACATTACGCGGTACATTATTTTCTGTGGGGTGCAGTGTAAGGGGGTATATGTGGTGTGTACTATACAGGGGTGTATGTGCAAGGAGTAGTCTAAGGGGGTGTATATGGTGTGTACTGTACTGGGATGTATGTGCAGGGAGTAGTGTAAGGGGGTGTATGTAGTGTAATAGAATCGGGATAGAACTGACACCACAGCCCGGTGCCCAGATGCCTCCCCCTTCTCCCTATCCTGGGGGTCTGTGTAAAGCTGGCCATACACTAGAACGATTATCGAAAATCGCATGAAATCCCCGATAATCCTAACGATTTTTTATGTAGAGTCCTATAGACTCAAAAACGATATTTGCACCATACACTATATACCATTCTGCAACGATATCTGCACCATACACCATATACCATTCCATGTAAAATCGTCCGATATTAAGAAAAACCTCAGATTTTCCATCTCATTTCATCGTCCTGCAAATATCGGTTTTGACCATACACGTGCCGATATTTAATTTTTATTGGACGATTTTGCAGTCCAAATTAGCATAACGGGCTGTCCTGAGTGTGGGGCAGAGCTAGTTTACAACAGGAAATAGTCATAGCATGTTTCCTGTTTTTGCTCCCTTTTATTACAGAGATGGATAGGCGAATGAATAGGCGCATGTACGGTCGCGGATTGTTCGCTTTGTTTTTCATTTCTGTGTTACAGCAGAAAGCACGAAAAAGGAGGAATCGCAGGCGTTGTTGGGCGAAGGATTGGCTCAGGAAAAGAGAGGAATTTTCACATATGTCTCTTCTCCAAGAGATTCGTGAGAATAATCCGGAAGACTTCCGGAACTTTCTCCGAATGGATGATGACACATTCCTTTATCTACTTGGTGTCATTACTCCTTACATACAGCGCCAGGACACAAGGATGCGGGTTGCAATAACAACAGAGCAACGTCTAGTGGCTACCCTTCGTTATTTGCCAACTGGACGGTCATTTGAAGATCTTAAGTTCAGCTGTGCCATCTCTGCTCAGGCTTTGGGAAGAATTATACCAGAGACCTGCGAGGTTCTGTACAAGGCTTTAAAAGAGGAATGTTTTAAGGTATGTATTCTGCCAATATCTGTTGAATGTTAAAAAGAGTAATTATTACTAGTATTAATACTAATGAATACTAATTATACATATGTATTGTACATATTAGATAGTTTGCCCTATTTTTGTTTTATTTTTTTTCATCCTTTCTCTTGTTATATTTATTGATTAGATAGTTTGCCCTCTTTGTTGTTTTATTTTTTTTCATCCTTTCATTTCAACTTTTATTGTAAATGAACGTCCAAAACCAACATACAAAAATGTAACTACAAAAACACAATTAACAACAGAAAATTAAATCAACAAATGATTATAATAATATTTATTTAACAATTACAAATACAACTATGTACTAACAACCCTTGAAGCCGCATAAACATTAATAAAGTGCTATTTTAACTAACCTATTAACATATTACCATAAAACTTTATAGAATATAAAAACATTATCCCAATTACAAATGTTCATAATGGTATGGCTCTTGCATTTGGGATTGGAAGCTGTAGTCTCCAGAGGGTGGTCTTGGGGTGGATGTTGCAGAGGGTCCATACTGTGCACGTTGTCCTGCCATGGAAGGTGCAATTTGGGGACTATGAAAGGGGGGAAATTGTTGTTGATGATGCATCGGTTTATATTGTGGGTTTATAGATAGGTTTGCCAGGTATGTTTCACTGTTAAGTTAACCCCTCCTGGCCCTATATAACACCTCCGTCATCATTCTGTCCGCAACCTCCACATATTTTGGGTCCATAGCGCGTAGCTTGTTGGCATAAACCACACCCATGTCATGAAAGGGGTCATTAGGCTTGGCATTGAAAAACCTCTCTGCCTGTTCCATAACTCGTGCTGTGGTGCTTTCTTGTACATCAGCAGCAGCTGAGCGCAATCTTTTTCTACCCCTTGGTGCGATGGTTTCCCTTGGAGTTGGCTGGGGTGTGGATGCAGCTGATGTGCATGGCTCT
>WWET01005877.1:35583-57018 GCA_011038615.1 Limnodynastes dumerilii
GGGGGGGGGGGGGGGGGGTGGACTCATACCACACACCCCCTCTACCTGGTACATGTGCATTGCAGTCACCATCCGGTAACCTCTCTACGCATGTGTAGGCAGCTTAGAAGGCTGGCAGCTTAGGACACTGTGAGGAGTTCAGTCTATGAATGCTGAGCGCTGTTTATATATTCATATCCACCAGCAACCGCATACCATTCGAGACTTCCAAAGCGCCGCCAATGTATGATTGCACGAGTCAAGAGGGTATGGGCCTATGCGGTAATTCGCACACATGAAATAATCGCAGACCAATCCAATCGCAAATGTGATCCAACCCGGAAAAGATTTATTCCGAATGGGAAAGGGTTACCCAAAACTACCAGTCCTACCCACAGCAGTGCAAACTGGCACCAGCACGACACTTCAATACAAAAGCCTCTGGCCTTTAGAGCCTGGATATTGTCCTTTTAACAACCAAGATCAACCAAGGACTTCTGTCCTCTGGATAGGTGAACTCTCCTGGTCATCTCGAATTGCTTTTACTTCATTGGATTCTTGTGGTTCTTTGGTCCCATGTGCGGAGGTCAATCAGAATAATGTACAGGTGGTCCTAGCATAGCTAGCTAGCAGGGTCAATTAAACTAACTACACTTTGTACATATACTTAAATCTCGTACACTATACTTTTATTTAAATATAGCATCACTAATACAACAGTAATTCTTTGTACATTATTTTATCTTAATATTTAATTTATTGTTTTATGATTTGACTTAGCAGGAAGCAAATCCAAGGGGGAAATATTTATTTTAATGATAACTGGACACTGGACAATGAGAAGCGTTTATAGGCCCAAGGGAGGAAGTGTAAGAATCCTCACATACCATCTGTGAACAGTAGTGTCAGCTTACCTATACTTATGTACTGTGTGATTTCACATTGCTGTTTCTATTCTCCTACACAGGGCCTTTGTGCAGCATTATGGTAGAACGGTTTGGCTGCAGAGTAACAGTAATGGTTGGTGGTCTACTCTGCGGCCTTGGGTTGGTTACCAGCTCCTTCTCTAAGACCATTGTTCACCTGTACCTGAGTGGTGGAATTCTCGGAGGTGAGTTGGCTCTTCGCAGTTATATTGTCCTGTATGTAACTAGATTCTTCAAGACTTGGTTTGGTTATGGTGTTTAAAGAGGCAACTTTTGCCATCCTGTGACATCAACAAGGTCAACTCGCATCAGATCTTAAGATTCAATCCTCTGGTGTTTACATTGTATTAAATCATTTCCATGATGATACAGGTTGCTTCGGGGAAGGGGCGAGGGGGATTTTCCTGGCAGGTTTGTTAAATCATGAAGCACCACTGAGGGCCAAAAGCCGGTGGAGAATGGGATGCTATCCAATTGGTCTGGGAGTACCTGCTCCTTAGTCACATTCTGTTGGATGTAGCCACCATCTTAACATGCATGGTTCTGATTCTGACGCTGGTCCGGATTCACAGTTACGTAGTTTTCGTCTTACGTACGTTGTTTTAAGAATCGAGCTACTACACATGCGTAGTAGCTTATTTACACTATCTACGTACCATTTCTGTACGTAGATTGCGTAAGCGCGGTATTTAGATTGCGTAGTAGCTCAAGTCTTCAAACTACATACGTAAGACGAAAACTATGTGACTGTGAATCCGGACCGCTGTTTGAGTGTCTTACGTATATTGGGCTGGATCCAGACCTTGTAAAGTGCATGAACTTAGTTACTCCTGGGCTAAACCATGTTGATTTCAGGGGGAGCCAAGTTAATTGTATTCTTTGCATGCAGGGAAATATCTTTGAATTGCTTACTGCACACAGATACTGACCAGCTTTACTATCACACTGTTATTTAGACTTGGGATAGGAAACATCACCTCTCAACTCTAATACTGTTTGCAACAGATGAAATATGACTCCCCTGCAATCAACATGGCTTAGCCCAGGAGTAACTAAGATCATGCACTTAACAAGGTCTGGATCTAGCCCATTGCTATTAAAGCACTTACAACAGGGTAGAAAAAAGTGCATTATAGTCAATATATTCCTCATTTTTACCATGTGCTTTCATTTCCAACAACATGAAATGAGCACTTTAGAAAAACAAAATGACATTTTCATAGTAGAACAGTAAGAGCCTCTGTCCTGACCAACAAAGTTCAGGCGTTTATGTCGCCAATAAATATTGTTATGTTCTGTAATGAAAGGCTTCTGGTTTTTCAGGTTTGAGTCAGACTTATTTTTGCAGGTAACACCCCGTATTCTATATTAATAACATAATATATTAATGTTCTAACAAACCCATGCTGTGTTCCGCCAGAACATTCATGTTTAGGCAAGCAACATTAGCTGTCATTAAAATACAAGTATTGTGCTATCAATTAATATAATCATATCAGGCCATGTCCAGATTTAGTCATATCAGGCGACTTACGGAAGCTGCTTGCGTAAGCCAACCTAAACGTTACAACTGTGCATGCATCGGGCGGATGTTACGCTACGGATCTCCTTGCACACAGAACACAATTGACCAGGAGATTTTTACAATGGGGATGCCATTCATTGTGCATGGCTAAAGTTTGCACTAGGAGACACACAGTATGAGAGTATGGGCGGCACTAGACACTATGTACATAGCTCTGTATGTTAAGTACGTTAAGGTTGGTTTACGGGAATGTATCATTGCCAAAGTCCATCTCTGAGAGGGGCGTGACACAGACTTACAGACTTCTGTGCATGAACACACATTTTTAATCACTACATGATTGATTTGACCCAATGCATGTGATTTGAGTACCTTTTCTATAGAGCCATCAGGTGTAAATTATTAAAATACCACAAACCATTACGTTTAAATTTAGCTAAATGAAAAATCACAAAACTTAACGTTAGTTTAGTAGCATCATTGACACCAGTGCTTTAATTACTGATATCTTTATTTTATTATTATTATTATTATTATTATTAGTCCTTATCTAGATTTTCCATTTTCTCATGTACCCTGTTAGTTTAGTGAGGGCCAATAACAGAGAGGATACAGGTAGTAGGAGAGCAGGGAGGGGCTAATAACACAGAGAATACAGGTGGCCGGAGGGGCAGAAAATAGCCAATAACAGAGATTATACAGGTTGCAGGATGGCAAGTGAGATACAGATGGCAGAAGAACATGGAGACAACAAATGTTGGCGTGAAGTGATAGAAGTTTTGCACATAGTATTTTTTATATTATACTGTTTCATCTTGAAATTTTTTTACCAAATCTTTCCTTTATAAAAAAACCATGATCCATTTACCTTTCACCCGTCTAACTTAACTTTCGTCCCCTCAGGTCTAGGACTCTGTTTCTGCTTCCAGTCAGCTGTCACTGTTCTTGGCTACTATTTCATCAAGCGCCGGACTTTCGCCAATTCGTTGTCCTCCACAGGGGCTTCCATAGGAATGGCTCTCTGGCCACTGGCATCCCAACACATCCTGGAGTCAATGGGATGGAGAGGCTCCTTTATGATTTTCGGGGGAGTACTTCTCAACTGTTGTGTATGTGGAGCCATTATGAGACCAGTCAAAATGCCACCTGCCGCCAAGACCACGTCAAACCCCAATGGAACCACTGGGGGCGCTGTGGAGATGGAACGAGGTAAAGGCCTGCAGAGATATATGGCTTTTGACTTACTGTTTCGGCACAGGCGATATCAAATTTACACCATAGGTGTCACCTGGATGGTTTTAGGCTTTGTCTTGCCACTTTTTTACTTGGTCCCATATGCAACCAGCAGCGGGATAGAAGAAGGAACCGCTGCATTGCTGCTTTCTCTCATTGGTTTCATCAATATCTTTGCCCGTCCAGTGGCTGGAATTGTATCACAGCAACGGGTATTCTCTGGACGATTAATTTATCTGTTTAGTGGAGCCGTCATTGTGAATGGACTCAGTAACCTTGTGTGCGCAGCCTCTGCGAGCTTCCCGTCCCTTTTAGTTTATTGTGCCCTGTACGCTGTCTCCATGAGTGTCATCGGATCTCTAGTATTCCAGGTATTGATGGATATAGTAGGGATGAAGAGATTCCCAGGAGCATTTGGACTTTTTACCATCCTGGAAAGTGTTACCATATTGATTGGACCCCCATTGGCAGGTTGGTATCATGTTACTAGTAAGTCATTTCATTTGTTTTGTTGCTTTGCTCATATACCTGTATTATTGCTGTCTCTTTCCTGCATATGTGATTATGAATTAGACTTTACAATGTCGAAAGAAGGACTTCAGCTGAACACACGTTACGCAATAATTCTGACTTCCGATAGCTGGGGCCATTGTATAATGTCCACACATTTCCTGGAAATTGTGGCATCATGTATCAGTTTCGAAAATATTTACATTGCAATTTTTTTATACTGGGAACGGGTACTTATAGAAAAAGGCCCCATTTTGCCAAAGTTCCCGTTTCCGGTAGCTTAATGTTCTTTCCCACACACCTTGGAGAGAACGGGGAAGGGATGCAGTGGCCAATGGGGAGGGCATTGAAGGGGCATTCAAGGATAGGGTTACAGGATATGGAGGGTCAGGGTTAGGGTAAGGCTGCAAGAGATGGTGGTTAAGGTTAGGGTTAGGCTACTGAAGATAGAGGGTTAAGGCTAAGAAAAGGGAAGGTATGGGTTATGCTGCAGGAGATGGAGGATTAAGGTTAGGGTAATAGAAAGGGATGGGTTAGGATAAAGATTAGGGTAAGGGTTGGGGGTTAGGGGAAAATCTTGGCACATCTTGACTAGTCTCTAGATGCACCGATTCTTCTTTTGCAGTAGTTGCAAAGAGACTGTTGCCAGTTCTCCACTGTCGGATAAAGATATGCCTAAAAAAGACACACCCTAATTTGAGCAGCAAAGCTGTTTTTTATTGCCCGTTATGCCTATCAAGACAAATCGGTTTTTACCACACATTTGCCAATAACTGATTTACCAGTGATTTCCCTTCCACCCTGCACCTATCCTAGTTCGATTATCATGTCAGAATGTTTAGCCAAATTGGTCTTTGCCACACACTGCCCGATAATCACTTAAACTCTCTACAGTGCAATGTCGATCCTAATAGACCTATGTGTGAGATCATTTGACCAAATAGGTTGTTACACTCTCCCCAATAATAGGGTGATCTCCCTACCACCCTGAGCCCATCCAAATATGATTATGGATCAGAGCATTTAACCAAATAGGTCCTTGTCCCACACTATCCAATAATCATGTGATCTCCTTAAAACCCTGCACCAGGAAATCGTGGGTCCCAGCAGGTCTATGTTCTCCACTGTTATGTGGCGTCACATAGATGTGGAGTTTGATGGTCCTGTCAGTTCAAGTAGCAGTGGACTGAGACTTGTTCTCAAAAAGCACTCCCTGTGCATCAGTCCACTGTTATGCAGCTTTCCAATCCAGAAAGATGCCTGAATGGTGCCAGGCCGGGGTTTTGGTGGTACGGATTCCAGGCCAAGGACTATGTTAATACCGGCACCCTCCTGATGGTGACCCTGCCTCCACCCATCCTAATATTGTTTCTCAGTGTTTGACTAAATCTATCACACACTGTTCAATAATTGCATGATCTTCCTACTGATAAAATTGTTGGGTCATAATACTGGTCAAATTGGTCTTAATTGATAATTGAGTTTGTATTACGACCCAGTAATGCTGGATTACTGCTCTCAAATTTCATAGCCACATTTTTATACATGCCAAGCCTGATGTCCCCTATTAGTTCTGCCTTTTTAAATCATCAGTTGGTAGATCTTATCCGTGTCTTTATCTTGAAAAACTTTGTTGACGGATCTGTTGTATGTTTCCTCAGGTCTTCTGGTAGACATCACTGGTCAATATAATTTGGTGTTCTACTTTACAAGTATTGCTGTGGTATCATCTGGACTTTTCATGTTGTTGGCTTCCTATATTGTGGACAAAAAGGAAAAAAAATCTGGAGAAAAATTCAAAGCCCCAGAGGAGGCCGCAGACAGCAGTGAGCACCGAAACGTTATTTATAGCCCAGCAAAACAGGAGGATTTGGCAATATGAACGACCACGTTATGAAAGAACGTGATATCCACCCTTAGCAATAGCCAGTTTGGACACTATAAAGTCATAGATTTCAGTGTGGATCAGGAGTAGCGTGTAGGTGTCTTCCTTATGTCTAAACACAAAACCTCCTTTCACAGGTTGGAAGTAAGGATTCTACTTGAAAGCAGAATGTTTATTATCTCAGGGCATTGATGAAGGCCAAATTCCTTCCTGGTAAGTGCAGATTTCATTGGTGGATAATCTTCTCTAAGTGCCTGAGATCATCCATGTGCAATTATCTTTGGTGGTTGAACTCCATGAAGTGATCATGGCAAGAGGTTGTCGACAAGGTGTAAAATAGGAAAACTACTAGAAAATAAACTTTACCCCACAAACAAAAAGTAAACAAAGGACTTTTGGATGCTACTAATTTATGCCTATAGAATATTCAGCATGTTCGATCTATATACTGAGCTATATAGAGATGGAGATTTTATAATGTTGGAAAAAATATTTTTATATTTAACTGGAAAACAACTAACCACCCACCCACTATAATTTCAACATTTAACCTGAGCTGAGCCCTGTGCGGTCAAGGTTTAGCAATCTTACGATCAAGGCTTGACGGAGCTTTACCGATGAAGTATTGCAAGACTACCATGATAAGGTTTTTTTTGTAAATTAAACATTAAATGACCTCTTTTGTTGTGTAACTTAATAGATACCAAATATTTTGTGTGTGTTAACGCGCAAAGATTGATATCAACCACTCAGGAAATAAGATGTCAAAAGCATAAACCTCGGAGATGAAATGGAACTAAAAGAGTGATACGATAAAAATATTATGAAAATAAAATGATTAACGTCAAATAAATACCTAAAATAGCAATAACCTTATGCAAATTGGCTGACTGTTATGCAAGACTCAAGGGGAAACCGGGAAAACTAATTAAAGTTTCAAAAGAACAGAACAAACTGTTTTGTTTAGTACACTTTGTACTAAAGCCAGGTACACAGTATACATTCCTCCTGTGATCCAACTGCCGTCCAGACTGTTTACACAATCCTACAACACCCCATCTATGCATACACATCTGCTGAAAGGATTGTGTCACCATACACACTCTTCCAGTCTTTCACAGACCGACTGCCAATCACAGACATGTTAACATAAGCATTGGGAGAAGAATTGGACAATCCTAATTATTAAGCAGGTCTAAAAATCTTTTGACGTGACCATGCAACAGGACTGGATGCAAAGCGCAATCATGTGAGCATATAATACTTTACATTGTTGTACAAACTAGTGGGTTGAAGGTCGGAGTGGATGTGAATTGGACAAGTATGAATCCAGCTTTATACAAATACCCACTGCAAAATGATGGATAGTTATTACAAAGTGCACTTATATTAGAATTTATTTTATATAAACCAATACTGATATACATAATATGGTGTCAAAAAATATACAATTATTGTGGTGTAAAATTCTAAAATTGTATTGCCATTGGTGCAAAATATTCTCTTTTGTAGATGGCAAACTGACACCGTCTATGGCAATGCTTATGTGCTAAAATATTAAATTTTCATGTTTTTTGTAGAATAAATTATTCCCCTTTTGCAACCGATTCTGTATCAGCTCCATTGTGTAAATAGTTTTTCTAGTTACACAAGTACTGTATTGTAGTTTTATCATATTTTTTTTATACATATAAGGAAATATGTACAAATATTATTTATATTTAATTTATACTTGTTACTGTATACAGTATGTTGACATTTTTTTTTTATTATTTAGCATGCATCTTTGGCAAAGAGTAATCACTGTGCGCATGACCCCATTCATACAGACTTATAATGGCACCATTTTACGTTGTATGCTACCCCTAATCCCATAATATAGCAAGCCTTTACACTGCTTCTTATGCCAGTACACAGTCACATACCCACCTAGCTGCCTACTGCTACTGAAGTGTATCAGGCCTCAGTGCACCAGAGTGAAAGCCGGAGTTGTTATTGATTGCTAACTCTTCCCTACGATTGGCTAGAGTTCATAAGGAGAATTATTGCTGTAAACAGTGACAGTACCTTCCCTTAGCAGTATGGTAACATTATCCCAGAGAGAGCGCTGGCTGCAAAGATGCACTCTCCCTGGTGACTGTTGGCATGCTAGAGACTGCCCTCAGGAACCCGGCTCGCAAGCATGTGGGCAGTAAGGGATTAACATTCCCATTTTACGCAAGCGACGATTATGATCAGGCTAATCTAAACATTATCTGCGGCTGACTAATCTTGCAACTTAGTTTTCCAGATGAATTTTAAGAAATTCCAACCAACAAAGAAAATGTCATTTAACCTAAAGCAAGCAAACAGATATTAAGGGTCTTTGCATAAGGGTTTGAGATTGTATGAGGCCCTATCAGTGCTCTGTCAGCAGCCAATCACTACTTATAGTGATTGGCTGCTGATATACTTACAGATCTTCTGAGCATGCTCAGTGGCTCTCTTTTCAGACTGAAAATTTCTAATCCCATACACGAAAAACAATGCACATGTGCAGTGTGTTCCTATTGGGGCTTAGAAATCTTCTGATATGGTTGTCTGGGAGGGACAGGTAACTTTCCCCTTTTTTTAAATTATAATTTTGCCCACTGGAATCCTCAGTGATGGATTCCAGCAGGCAAAATATATATTATAAATATACATTTTTGTATCCTTGTCTGTCTATGTATGTTTTGGTTTGTTTGTTTTTTTAGTTAAAAAATGTATTAAAAAAAATAATAATTTAATAGGAAATAGTTTATTTTTTTATTTAAATACAGTGGCAAATGCAGGATTTTGAAAGGTGTAGTTATGGCATATACTATATTACATGTATTTTATATTAGGTTTTGGGAATGGCAAACTATATATAGCCATTACCAGACCCATAATATATCCCATTATATTGCAGTATGTGCCATTCCCAGACCCATAATATATCCCATTATATTGTAGTATAGTATGTTTCCTTCCTAGACCCATAATATATCCAATTATATTATAGTATATATCATTCCTAGACCCATAATATATCCCATTATATTATAGCATGTGCCATTCCCATAATATTTCCCATTCTCCAGTCCCATAATATATCCCATTATATTATAGTATGTGCCATTCCCAGACCCATAGTATACCCCACATGTAGTTTATAAGGTGAGCCATTGCCAGTCCCATGTCTTACATGAGGGTTATAGTAAAGGTTTGTAGATGGCGTAGAACTGCTCTAATCTCTGCACGCTGTGTAAGTCAGCTGTCGTTATTAAGTCTGGATCAGGCCAGTGATTGGCATGAAAGAGAACACAGAAAAGTGGAGGCAAAAGGAGAGGAAACATATTTGTGGCTGTCTGCAGGACGAGGCCACGCCCCTGTGTTCTATTCCATCTATTTTTATGGAAACATTTCATTATAAATATGTATTTGTTATACATAACAAAGCAAGACAGTGCTCATGTAAAATTCTGTTACATGACACCTTCATGTAAACAGTGGAAGAAAACCATGCACAGATATTACAAATCATATTTATTTGTATAAATAATATGTTGTTGTTTTTTTTGCTGTTTGGATGGTCCTTGTGTTTAATAACTGAATGTCAATTTCTAATTAAATCATTGTTGGTATAGTTAAATATACTGTACTATAGCATAGTTGCCAACTTTCCTTGAATATCAGGGAGACTCCCTGAAGAGTGGGTAACTCCCTGACTCCCTGAAGTGTTTGGCAATCTCCCTGATGCTGATTCAATTCCAGGGGCCAGATTTACTAAGCTGCGGAAGAGGAAAAGTGGAGATGTTGCATAGCAACCAATCAGATTCTAGCTGACATTTTCTAGTATGTAATAGGAAAGTGAGAGCTAGAGTCTGATTGGCTGCTATGGGCAATATCACTCCTTTGGTGATACAGGACACACCCTGTTGGTGCAATGCCTGTATAGTAGGATCACAACCTCCCTGACAATCATTTGCAAAAGTTGGCAGCCGTGTTATATAGCTTTAACATTTTTACATTTTAATTGGTCATTTTTGATATTGTGGTCTCAAAAAAGTAAAACAGCACACTGGGGTACCAAAATAAACTCGTGTGTGTCTATTATTTTATAGACCGCTGAATATGTTATACAATGTCAGCAGACAATCCCACAAACTTGTAGGTCAATCAAAATAAATGAGAGATCGATGCAGACATAGGTCTGGATTCACAGTTACGTAGACCGGGCTTACGCAATCTACGTACAGAAATGGTACCTATGCATGTGTAGTAGCTCATTTCTTAAAACAACGTGTGTAAGACGAAAACTACGTGACTGTGAATCCGGACCATATATAGAAAGATAGAGACAATGGGGTAGATCCAGAACCACGTGTGCAATACGTTTCCAGGCGTAGCGTATTTTCGCACGCGTATGTTCTATACGCTCCCCTAGGCACACCCCTTTGAATGTACGTATTTCACAGAGTTCCCGCTTCCCAAACCCTACCTTAACTTTTTTTCGCGTAACAGCGCACGTCCGCTAACGGACGTATAGACTACATGAACGTACGCCGCTTAGCACTTTAGCGCTTAGTACACTTTAAATACAAACCTCCACCTACTTCACGTAAAACAAACGTATTGTTGACTCACGTAAATTTGGCACGCCCACACGTAAGTATTTACGTGACAAATACGTGAATGACCCATACGTTCACAATTACGCTACGCTAATGAGCGTATTTTCTATGAAGCGCATGCGCAGTACTTAAAAATAGGTGATTTTACGTCTCCGCCTCGCGTAATTTCGCTCCGATGCGTTGTTCTGGATCAGGCCCAATGTACTGTGTGTTTTTGTCTGTCAGTAAAAAATGAATGGGTATTTGTACTCCTGAAGACTTTATATAACTATATGCACTGTGTTCTCAAGAACTGCTGTGATCCTGTTTTTCTTGACAATGGTTAGATTGAAAATGTCAGAGAATACACTATATTAGATGTCAAGGTAGACTAATTCCTTAGGTAATACTATGCAACAGGATATTGCACCATGTATTTTCTGCCAATGAACAAAGACATAAATAAATATTTATTTATACAGCTGGAGCTCATATTCTTTATTGTGTCCTTTGTCTTCTTGGGTAATGTTTTAATTTGCTTTAGGGCTTTGTTTGTGATAAACAATCTTTCTGCTGCTAATAAAATACTTGTTTTACCAAACTAGGAACTAAGATGGTGAATTATATGCTAACATAAGATTGTTCACAACTAGGACTGGGCAAAGATTTATAGGCTACTAGCAAAAGTATCCTTGTTTAAATCATTAAGTTAATACCAGGCTGCACAACTGCTTGAAGATACGTACAGTTTTTGTTAATAAAATAATTTACGGCACAAAAACATAGAGGTTTTTGGTACATGCTTCCATATATTGTCTAGTAGGCCACTCTCAACTTTGTGACATTTATCAAATGTATCCTAATGCAGTGCTCCTCAACCTTTTCTCACCCTCGACACACCTAAGCCCTTCCCAGAATTCCACGGCACACCTAAGCCCTTCCCAGAATTCCACGGCGCACCAAAAGCAAAACATAAAAAAAAAGCAGGAATTACAAAGTACATACACAGATATTACATTATTTTTTATTTGATAAATAAAAAAATCGCAGCTAATAAACTTTTTTACCAAATACTGGAGGCAGCTGGACACATTGGGAATACTGATGATATGTCTGTGGATTGTCTTAAACACTAAATTATACACATGTAGCTTTCATGTCTCCTCTTATGCATTGCATTTTTTCCACTTTATCTCGAGCAGCTAAAATCACACAATTGAATGCATTTTTATCATGTCTTACAGGATCTCACTTTTTCTGCGTTCGGTCATCAGGCTGTCATCCAACAGACACTTTCATTCACTGACTGCAATTTCGCAAGGTAAAGTTACTCATTGCATTGACAAGATGTAGGAAAAAATTTACAAATTCAAGCATTATGTCAGTGGCCTATAGTGTCTACATTCATACAGCCGGATGTATTGCATAGACGTCCAATGTTTTACGATATTGGATACTGTGCATGCGTAGTGGTGGGTTTTTTTTTGTTTGCTTTTGACGTAATCTACACATCTTTTCGCTAATTAAATTGTGTATATGCGCTCTGTAATAACGCATATACACAATCTATGTAACTGAAAGATACGTAGATTACGTAAAAAGTCAATACGCATGCGCAGTATCAAATATCAGTAAACACTGGACACATACGCAACACGTCCGGTGCTGTGAATCCGGGCCATGGTGTGTAGATAGGCTATTACCAAATACTGGAGGCAGCTGGACACATTGGGAATACTGATGATATGTCTGTGGATTGTCTTAAACACTAAATTATACACATGTAGCTTTCATGTCTCCTCTTATGCATTGCATTTTTTCCACTTTATCTCGAGCAGCTAAAATCACACAATTGAATGCATTTTTATCATGTCTTACAGGATCTCACTTTTTCTGCGTTCGGTCATCAGGCTGTCATCCAACAGACACTTTCATTCACTGACTGCAATTTCGCAAGGTAAAGTTACTCATTGCATTGACAAGATGTAGGAAAAAATTTACAAATTCAAGCATTATGTCAGTGGCCTATAGTGTCTACATTCATACAGCCGGATGTATTGCATAGACGTCCAATGTTTTACGATATTGGATACTGTGCATGCGTAGTGGTGGGTTTTTTTTTGTTTGCTTTTGACGTAATCTACACATCTTTTCGCTAATTAAATTGTGTATATGCGCTCTGTAATAACGCATATACACAATCTATGTAACTGAAAGATACGTAGATTACGTAAAAAGTCAATACGCATGCGCAGTATCAAATATCAGTAAACACTGGACACATACGCAACACGTCCGGTGCTGTGAATCCGGGCCATGGTGTGTAGATAGGCTATTACCAAATACTGGAGGCAGCTGGACACATTGGGAATACTGATGATATGTCTGTGGATTGTCTTAAACACTAAATTATACACATGTAGCTTTCATGTCTCCTCTTATGCATTGCATTTTTTCCACTTTATCTCGAGCAGCTAAAATCACACAATTGAATGCATTTTTATCATGTCTTACAGGATCTCACTTTTTCTGCGTTCGGTCATCAGGCTGTCATCCAACAGACACTTTCATTCACTGACTGCAATTTCGCAAGGTAAAGTTACTCATTGCATTGACAAGATGTAGGAAAAAATTTACAAATTCAAGCATTATGTCAGTGGCCTATAGTGTCTACATTCATACAGCCGGATGTATTGCATAGACGTCCAATGTTTTACGATATTGGATACTGTGCATGCGTAGTGGTGGGTTTTTTTTTGTTTGCTTTTGACGTAATCTACACATCTTTTCGCTAATTAAATTGTGTATATGCGCTCTGTAATAACGCATATACACAATCTATGTAACTGAAAGATACGTAGATTACGTAAAAAGTCAATACGCATGCGCAGTATCAAATATCAGTAAACACTGGACACATACGCAACACGTCCGGTGCTGTGAATCCGGGCCATGGTGTGTAGATAGGCTATTACCAAATACTGGAGGCAGCTGGACACATTGGGAATACTGATGATATGTCTGTGGATTGTCTTAAACACTAAATTATACACATGTAGCTTTCATGTCTCCTCTTATGCATTGCATTTTTTCCACTTTATCTCGAGCAGCTAAAATCACACAATTGAATGCATTTTTATCATGTCTTACAGGATCTCACTTTTTCTGCGTTCGGTCATCAGGCTGTCATCCAACAGACACTTTCATTCACTGACTGCAATTTCGCAAGGTAAAGTTACTCATTGCATTGACAAGATGTAGGAAAAAATTTACAAATTCAAGCATTATGTCAGTGGCCTATAGTGTCTACATTCATACAGCCGGATGTATTGCATAGACGTCCAATGTTTTACGATATTGGATACTGTGCATGCGTAGTGGTGGGTTTTTTTTTGTTTGCTTTTGACGTAATCTACACATCTTTTCGCTAATTAAATTGTGTATATGCGCTCTGTAATAACGCATATACACAATCTATGTAACTGAAAGATACGTAGATTACGTAAAAAGTCAATACGCATGCGCAGTATCAAATATCAGTAAACACTGGACACATACGCAACACGTCCGGTGCTGTGAATCCGGGCCATGGTGTGTAGATAGGCTATTACCAAATACTGGAGGCAGCTGGACACATTGGGAATACTGATGATATGTCTGTGGATTGTCTTAAACACTAAATTATACACATGTAGCTTTCATGTCTCCTCTTATGCATTGCATTTTTTCCACTTTATCTCGAGCAGCTAAAATCACACAATTGAATGCATTTTTATCATGTCTTACAGGATCTCACTTTTTCTGCGTTCGGTCATCAGGCTGTCATCCAACAGACACTTTCATTCACTGACTGCAATTTCGCAAGGTAAAGTTACTCATTGCATTGACAAGATGTAGGAAAAAATTTACAAATTCAAGCATTATGTCAGTGGCCTATAGTGTCTACATTCATACAGCCGGATGTATTGCATAGACGTCCAATGTTTTACGATATTGGATACTGTGCATGCGTAGTGGTGGGTTTTTTTTTGTTTGCTTTTGACGTAATCTACACATCTTTTCGCTAATTAAATTGTGTATATGCGCTCTGTAATAACGCATATACACAATCTATGTAACTGAAAGATACGTAGATTACGTAAAAAGTCAATACGCATGCGCAGTATCAAATATCAGTAAACACTGGACACATACGCAACACGTCCGGTGCTGTGAATCCGGGCCATGGTGTGTAGATAGGCTATTACCAAATACTGGAGGCAGCTGGACACATTGGGAATACTGATGATATGTCTGTGGATTGTCTTAAACACTAAATTATACACATGTAGCTTTCATGTCTCCTCTTATGCATTGCATTTTTTCCACTTTATCTCGAGCAGCTAAAATCACACAATTGAATGCATTTTTATCATGTCTTACAGGATCTCACTTTTTCTGCGTTCGGTCATCAGGCTGTCATCCAACAGACACTTTCATTCACTGACTGCAATTTCGCAAGGTAAAGTTACTCATTGCATTGACAAGATGTAGGAAAAAATTTACAAATTCAAGCATTATGTCAGTGGCCTATAGTGTCTACATTCATACAGCCGGATGTATTGCATAGACGTCCAATGTTTTACGATATTGGATACTGTGCATGCGTAGTGGTGGGTTTTTTTTTGTTTGCTTTTGACGTAATCTACACATCTTTTCGCTAATTAAATTGTGTATATGCGCTCTGTAATAACGCATATACACAATCTATGTAACTGAAAGATACGTAGATTACGTAAAAAGTCAATACGCATGCGCAGTATCAAATATCAGTAAACACTGGACACATACGCAACACGTCCGGTGCTGTGAATCCGGGCCATGGTGTGTAGATAGGCTATTACCAAATACTGGAGGCAGCTGGACACATTGGGAATACTGATGATATGTCTGTGGATTGTCTTAAACACTTAACTATACACATGTAGCTTTAATGTCCCCTCTTATGCATTGCAATTCTTCCACTTTATCTCAATGAGCTAAAATCACATCATTGAATGCATTTCTTACAGGCTTCTCACTTTTTCTGGGGTCTTTGGGCTCTCATCCAACATAGATTTTCAGACATTGACTTCAATTTTGCAAGGTAAGCTATTCATTGTGTTGATAAGATGTAGAAAAACTAAATCAATTCAAGCAGTATGTCAGTGACACATTAATATTAGTATATGTTTGTTTGTTTTTTGGTCTTCATTGCATAACAGGGATATGCAAAGCGGCACCTCCTCTCCTGACTAAGTATATATTATATATATATATTTTCACTTAAATACTTGGCTAGTGCTGTACAGTATTTTCTTTTTAAAATTTTAAGAAATTCTGCCAAGAATTTCATTCTTGTTTGAAATCAACATCAAATATACCGAAGCAAATTTGTTCTTCAGCAAAATGTAAGACCACATAAATAATTATTTTTCCACTTGTTCATTCCTGTTCTTTTCATTATTAATTGAAAACTATGAAGAAATATGCGTTTTCTTGAATACACGAAATATTGAATATATTTTACGTCTGCCTGGCACTAATGCACTTGTAGAAAAGGGTCTTTTCTCTTAATATACTTAAGCAAATTTGTTCAGAGAAATATAAGTATATGAATATAATATATAATATTATAAATATAATATATAATTTACCACATAAATGATTTATTTTCACTTGCTCATTCCTGTTCTTTTCATTAATAAGTGAAAACTATGAAGCAATATGTGTTTTCTTTAACACATACTATTACCTAAAAATTATTAGATGTCCCGTTTTAAGCGAAAAAAAATGGTCACGTTAATCATACCTCCAACATTTTGGAGCCAAAGCCCCGCCTCCATCCCAGCCCCACCCCTCCCTCAAATAGTAATTTGAGACTGTTCTGCAGACTGCCATTATGTACCAAAGGAATACATAAAGGAATATAAAGCACAGCAGGTAGCACTGATTGTCTTCAGTATTAAATCTGTTGTCTGAAGGCCTTGTTTGCTCCTAGGGTTAATATAGCTTTTCCCTAAGTAGCACATAAAAGTTTCATGTAACTTACCAGGGCCCGATAGTGGGGTGTATTGATATTGGGACCATGCCACCTGATAAGTGGGTATGCAAAGTTGACTTAATTTTTATTAACAACACCTTCTAGTCTTTACTATAAAAGCAATGGTTCCATACCAGTATAAACGTTTGCACTGGGCACCCCTTGTCACCCACACAGTGTGCTTAGTATAGCTTTTGGCATGCAAGTTGGCATGTGCCAGGCTGAATACCCTGATGTACACATGCCAAACCAAGGTATGTTTAGCATTCACTCCCTGTATGAGGTTCATTGAATTTATCTATTTGCTATTATTATTACTATAACTTTGTATAATCTCCCTCTTAGAATGTATAACCAGGGAACAGCATGATTCTGCAAAGTCCTATTGTTAGCACTTTACATTAGTTCATCTAATGCTGACATCACTGTTTTATATGCTAAATCAATTACTTTCTTCAGGGTCGCCTTCAGAATTTCTGGGGCCCGGGACACACCAGTCAGGCTCCGCCCCATGTGATGTCATCGGTGACGACATGTGGGCGGGACCCGCAGACCTGCGCTACCATCTGGCCAGTGGACAGGAAAATTCTTCCTTGCGCATTGGCCCTGAAATGATGGCGGGCCCCCATCTGCTGCAGTTCCGGGACAGTCCCCCCCCCTGATGGCGGTCCTGACTTTCTTACTTTCATTATGTGAATCAATACTCCAATAAAAAAATAATAATTTTGCTTTAAACTTCAAAGACCTGATCCAGACCCGCTCACGCTTTCCTTACGTGTGGGGATATGTCAGTCTGCACGGAGGTAGGGAGTGAACACCCCCTGTCACTCTACTCTCTTGTGCGGAGATTTAGTGACTTACGCCGCCATAAGCTCACACAGTCAGCGGTCTGTAAAGTTTAAATGTAGCTCAACCCCTTTCTTCTTAATTTCCATCATACGGAACTGCGTGAAACGCACGTAACATCTGGACGGCACATGCGTCCTCCTCTCTCTATGTGTGCATAAGTCAGGTGACCTTCTCAGGTCTATATTTTGCCCCAAATGCATCGGCACGGTTTGACGAATGTACCCCATCCTCCCCATCACACTACCGGCCTGTGCTGTGTATCAGACCCTTCTGTAAAGCTGGGTCCACACCTACCTATGCAATCATTCTTAAGATATAATTACTCTTTCAACGTCATGAACTATATCAATTTACCAGCAGATCTCTGATCATCATCTCTCCCAACCAATAGTGGAAAAATACTGTGCATCCAAACGTGCTGCACAGGAGACTACCAGAAGCGTGGGACAGATGGCTGTATCTGAGCACACGCTACCCACAACAGTCCAGCGTCGAGGCATCACATTAAGTCATGATTGTGGGAGTGAAATCACTCTTGCAATATCTGCCTCTATGGTCGTGAATCATACATGTGGACCGGTAATTGAGTAGGTGTGTATCCAACTTAACTGCTTACCAGCAGCCAGCCCATACGACTTCCTAAATGTTCAGACATGATTCCGGTCATTCCAGCAGCTTCAGATTTAAGGATCTGCCATCATTTTCATTTCAACAGTGGGGAGTAACATGTACGTGTGCACATTGCTCCCAGTCTCAGCTGATGCAGTAGTGTCAACATGTGATCTCTGTATACTAAAGCTTAGCAGCAATGTTTCTATTGCCAGTTTACACTGACCCCATCGTAGCTATTTTGGTCCTCTATTTAAAGGTGTTTACTCACTGCATTCATTCATAAAGGTCACAAGCTGGGACAGGAAGCCTGTATTGCTGCACAGACCTAGGAGTAAGTGCACAAACAGGTGCTACACCTGCATCATGCTACAATCTGAGGGCTTCTGTGTCCTCAGCATATTGGGATCATGGACATTGAGCCGAATACAGACTTCAGACGCACGGAGTAGCAAAAATCCGCACATAGGTGGCTAGTGCACTCCCCTCTCACTCACTCACTTATTTCGCTGAATTCCGCGACCATAGTCCTACATTAACTTCTCCGAGTATATCGTTGTGCGGACGTAGTGCTCGGATGTGCGGAAGTGCCTAACCCAGCCCGTACTGTACAGTTTAAATGCCTCCTCCCCTACCCACGCAGCGTATTCTCCCACGTACGGAGTGTTGTCACACCCTGTCGTGCGGAGTTGCGCACGTGCGAGAATCAACTCTGTGCGCACTGAAATCCGGTCCATAAAGTCTGCAGCAAGCATGCGCAGGTCGCCAAAATGGCAGCTTACGCACACAGCATGCGTATGTTGACGAACGTTGTTGTTTACACCACTAACGTAAGAAAATATACACTAATGAAAAAGTGCATTTACATGGGTATGGGGGCTTCAAACACGGCAAGCACCGAGGAAACCCGCCACTCTGCCAGTGCCAAAATACACTTATCTGTTTTCATATCCCAGACAAGTTCCCATCTTAACAATCGTGTTTTCCCAGCGTATTCGCAGCGTTAATGGTTCTGCACAGTAAAAGATGTAGAGAGAAATAAAGGTCGCTGCGCTAGAGTGAATTGGGAATATAGATAAATAGATAGGGATGGCAAAAAATTGATGTAACATGTGATTCAAAAATGCTAAATATTTAATCTAAAACACATAAAAAAAAACACATGTAAAAAACCAAATAACATAATAATATAACATAAAATAAAAGAATTCAAGACTCAATATATAGCACATGTAGATATGAACAACAGCTTAGGAAAAAACACAGCCCGCAGGTCTGCAGGTTTTAAATTAAATGAAAATGCGCAATTAGTACGGCCCTCCATGCATTCAGCAAGTACACATGGTAAGGGCTTGGTTAAGCCTATGCCTGGAGGGGGATGGGGATTGTGCGTAAACGTTAAGTTAGGATCCAGGGTTTGGAAGTTCCGTACATGGGAGGGGGTGTACTACCCTCACAGACAGGGTCACCACCAGGGGGGGGGGACAGCCGGGATTTCACCGGATACTCACCTTAGAGCCTGATCCAGACTTAGGATCATTTTACATATGCAAGCGTCCATAAGTTACGCACTGCTGAGGATGATGCCCTCCACCAGACACTCACATACGTAACTTAGCTGACTTAGGTGTTCAGAACCTGCCTTATCTTTTCCTTGCATACCTCAGGTCGTACGTAATGTGTTTTCATTACTAAGTGCCTAACACAGCCCCACACTGTACAATCTAGTTGCCTCTCTCCGCCCACGTCTTGCGTAGAGATGTCACGGCCTATCGTAAAGAGTTATGTACAAGTCACGTACGATCAGAGTTACGATGAGTAACGAGAGCATGAGCAGTGCAATCCCGTAGCCAAATTTTCATCCTCCTCTTCCCCATCAACTAACATACAGCTCGATACCTCTCCTCCACACTCTGGCACCGTGTCAAGCCTCTAATAAAGAGGAAGTGTCTGCTCCTTTGTTATCTTCCCTTTCTACTACCTCTCCTCTTGGTCCTACACCCTCACGTCATTCAGGGCCGGATTCACGCTACCGGACGTATTGTGTATGCGTCCAGAGTTTCCCGATATTTGATACTGCGCATGTGTAGTATCTTTTTTTACGTAATCTTTTCGTTACGTAGATTGCGTATATGCGGTCTCTAAGAGACTTTGCTACACCCCCCTCACTCCCTTCCTCTTCTCACACAATCTTCTGGACTCTCTGTCAGGCGTCGTCCCCACTTCACCAAAACTGCACTAACCAAGATGATCAATGCTTTAACCACTACTAAATCTAAAGGTTACTACTCTCTTCTGCCTTTGACATTTTCTCATTCTACTTCTTAATATTTGTCAAATTCTACTACTTTGCTATCAAGTTTTCCTTTGTGTTATTTGATTAACGCAAACCTGAACCCTTTATTTTCATAGTAAAATTACCCTCAGTCCTGGTAGTAACACTGCTGTGTGACTGATCATACTGAGCAATGTTACCATACACCCTGTCTCTCTTCATAGTAATATACCCTCAGTCCTGGTTATGTTTTTTATTTGAAAATTTATAAAATAAAATTGGCACTTCACAGAAGGCATGAATAATTCCTCCCATAGGGAGAATGTCCATATTCTTCACAGAAGATAGAATAAAAAATAAAACATTAAATCATACATATAAATCATATATGGAGAGGATTCTTAATTCTTCAAACTAAACCTACCCACAAGCAAAGAAGAAGTAAAAGGGGTCCTTTAGCTGTATGTAAGCCACAACACTAAAATGAACATTCCATGCAAAAACAAAATCTAGAGGGGTGGACAGAAAAGAAAAGCCACAGATGGAGAAGTTTTCAGTCTTCAGCTACCCACTAAGGGGGTTTCAGGTTGCGCCAGAGCCTGGCCCACCTGAGAGCATCCATCCTCCGCCGCTCCATATCCCGAATTTTACCCACCTCGTGTAGAATGTCACCCACCACCACCTCAACAGGGAGGACTTTCTGTCGTATGGACACCTGACACCGTGCGTTCCACGTGAAGTATCTAACAACTACGCTAACTAGAAAAAGTGTGACCAAATCAAATTGCTTCCACCTCCTGTGTGCTCCGTAGACCCACTCAGGGTAACTAAGACCCGAAAGGCACGGCAGACCCAAAGCTCCTGAAACTCTCCTATAAACTTCTATGTTAAAGGGACACTGCAGCAAGAAATGGTCCATTGTCTCCACCTCCCCTGAACACTCCTCACGTGGGCAGCCACGATCATC
>WWET01005877.1:66482-76597 GCA_011038615.1 Limnodynastes dumerilii
GGGCCTGACCATTTCCCGGGTCGCGGCTGCAGTGTGAACGGGGTTTCCCCTGCTTTTTTGCTTCGTGCCCCGGCAAAAACCCTGCTTTAAAAACCCGGGTTTTTGCCGGGGCGTCAGTGTGAACGTGGTATAAGTCAGTGCAGTTTCTGTGGAGTGACAGGAACGAAAGCCTGACTGAAGAGGATCCAGGAGATTGTGTGAGGAGAGGAAACTAGAAAGGCGAGTGTAGTCAAGTCTTTCAAGAAGCTTTGCAGGGCAAGGAAGCTGGGAAATAGGGCGATAATTTGAGGGAGAATTGGGGTCAGAGTTTTGTCTTTTCAGAATTGCTTGAATAAAGAGGGGAAGATACCAGTAGAGAGAGAGAGAGATTGCAGATTGTAGTTAGGATAGGAATAAGCACAGGACATAGACATCGACTGACCTGTGAAGGTACAGAATCAAGAGGACAGGTAGCAGAGTGGGAAGAGCATTTGTGGGTTGGAATGAGGACATGATGCCTGGGTGTGGATGAAAGGGACTGAGTAGTATGTTAGCTGATGAGGAGGAGGAGGAGGACGCCAATTCCAGTCTGATCTCAGCATACAAGTAACGTAGTATTTACGCACGGACTTGTCCATCAGGCACGGACTTGTGAATCGCATTTGGGGACATACATGCAGAGGGGCGTGGCTCAAATCCGTACGGTCAAAGTTACGTGACAGTGGGTGGGGGGAGGCATTTAAGTGACCATTTGAGGGTGCAGTTAGTTAGATACGCGTGTTACGGAAGTAATATACGCACATAAAAAAAATGCACACGTACAGTTATGGTTGCCCTATGGAGGAGGAAGTCACAGACAACACGGCCGTGTCATGGGTGTTACAAAGTAGTAAGTTGGTTCAAGGAGCTTTCTAGGGTATTAAAAACAATTGTATTTTATTCCGAAGTGTAGGAAAGTAATAACCAGGGTGCAAGCTATAGCACGCATGCATAACACACACAAGTGAAGGGTAGATAAATATCAAAGTTTAGAGACCAAAGGTATGAAGCACAAAGATAAAGCACAGTCTTTATTCCTCTAAGTATATTTAGATTCTAATGCCATATGTATTTTTCAAGTGTTTAAAGAAGGTCCTGTATTAAGTCCTTTTGGCGATCCTAGATATTGACTTTTTCTCCCTTTATAAACTCAGTGCGGGTCTTGCTATTTCGGATAGAATCGTGAGACTTGGTAATCGATTAGACTTTAAGTAAAGATAATCAGACCAATAGTCACATCACAGAGCAAGTCTCCAAATAAATGTGTCACAATTTTATTTTACCGTTAATGCGATATAGGAGAAGGTTATGCGCATACCTTTGATCCTTCCATATACCTTCCGCTCTCCAGTTAGTCCGTTTGCCGTGTTGCTGGGTTTGCTGCTCTGGGTACCTGGACGCTATGTGTCCTCGAGACGTCTCTCTTATCAGTGCCCTCTTGGCAGGGACCCGATCTGGCTTAGGGATTGAGCCGCTTCAGGTTCTGTGTATCCTCCTGCTGAGGGAAATAGCTCTGCTGTTTGGCACTGCCGTGTGCACTCGCGGTCGCGTCGGTGGGGATAGCGCACTGCACTTGAAGTCCTTCACAGCATATGATTAAAGAGATTTCTTATTTCCATACAGTGTGTCCTGGTCACACCAACGCGTTTCGCCCTATGACAGGGCTTCGTCAGGGATATCTATGAGAATGCTGCAGGAATGAAGTGTGTGGTTGCTCCGATCTCTGGAGGTATTATAGAGGAGGCAGGAAGTGTAGTTAATTAAAATTAATTAGTCAACTACTATGAACCTTTGAGGTGGACGTGGCAACGGAAGGTATCATGGGTGTTGCCTTGCTACGTGCGTGCGTATAATTGCGTATTTTTTACACACGGAACTGTGAATACTGCCCATACTCCCGTGGTGTCTACAAGATAGTTATTTAGTTATATGATTTGATGAGTAGCATCCATTTGTTGTTTTAGAGAAGAACGCAAATACTCATTGCATAATATTTGTTCCAGTCAAGTATGAAGGAGCTATGAAACCTACAGGCAGATAATCCAATGTGCAAACAAGTAAAAGAAAACAAATCATTAGGTGACAACATATTTGTCTAAAAGGAAGGCGACGTCTGCAGACTAGACTACTTTCTACGGAGACTACACTGACAAATCTGGAAGTATTTGTTTCATTAAAGTTAAATATTATTGTGCAAAACATTTTCTCCCACTTTAACAATAAAAAAACTGAATCTGGGAACAACATTGGCAGACTAGACAAGTTATTTCCTGCTGCCAAACGCAAAGTATTTACATTCCAGAAGGAGAAATCTAAGAACATTTAAAATTGCAAATATTTCGTCTTACAGAAGAACAGTGTGAGAAGTAAGGGCTTCACTGAGACTGACAACACATAACCGGTCAAACACGTCTGAGAAAAAAAATACATTCAAATTTCAAAGAGAAGATCGACTTCCCTACAGTTAAAATTGAAGGAGAAACTTAGTGCCTTGAATTAGCTTATGGACCCAATCCAGACCTACACTGACGGGGTCTGGTATGAAATATCGACAGTTCAGAATATAGACAGGTCAAAATGCTAAAAGATGAGTATTATGGACTGGATTCACAGATCTGGTGTGAGATAGGTGTGGACAGACCCGCACCTAACTCACCCGTCCTGCCCCCCTTTTTAGGTACCTTATGGCACGAGTGCCATAGGGCCACCTTAACTATCCATTCAATGTCCGCACGGACATTGCTGCTACCCGCCTACCCCCGGCTAATCTATATACCTTCCCCCTCCCACTTTTACCTAATCCCTCCCCGAGGTGGCATTATGCCGCCTCTTTTTACCTAAAATACTCTTTAAAGACCGCCCGGAGGCAATCTACGCACCAAAGATCGTGTAAAGGACCTACCACGCATGCGCAATAGATCCTTTACTAAAGATATGCACTTAAGACTGCTTCTTAGGTGTGAATCCGGCCTTATGTTAGTATTTGTTTGTAACATCTGTAAGCTTAATGTAATGACGATGACTTGTCTACTATTTGGCCTGTTGACATTTTGATTGTCGTCATAACAATCGCTAACATAACAAATGCTGCGGTCAGAGCTCAGTGGTAGCAGAGGTCTGATGTTGGATCTCTGCTACATCCTAACTATTGCACAAGTGAGAGAAGGCCACTCCCCCGGGCTTGAGTAGTAGTCACAGAGGTATGTCTTCCTTCAATTACCTCTGATGAAGTGGCTCCTTGCCAGGAAACGCGTCCGGTTCTAATCTATGTACATCTGACTTTTATGCTCTGTTTCTGCTGGGACTTTTGAGACTTTGCATGCACTCTCAATCCGTCTTGTTGCAATCCTATTTATTGAGTGAGGACTGCTACCACCACTAAAGATCTTTTACAGGCCAAGTGGGTTATACCTAAATGGAAATAGACAATGGGCCAGATCCAGAACAACGCTTGTGAGCAAATTTACGCGTGGCGGAGACGTAAAATCGCGTTTTGGTAAGTACTGCGCATGCGCACCATAGAAAATACGCTCCGTAACGTAGCGTAAATGTGAACGTATGGGCCATTTACCTATGTGTCGCGTAAATCTTTATGTGTGGGCGTGCCAATTTTATGTGAGTCCAAAATACGTCTGAAATACGCTATGTAGGCGGGGGTTTGTATTTAAAGTGTACAGTATGGGCGTGCTTAGCTGCGTAAATACGTGTTGCTACGTAGCGGATGACATCGGTCACGTGGGCAAAAGTTAAGGTAGGGTTTGGAAAGCGGATCTCGGACAAAATACGTACATTCAAGGGTTGTGCCAAGGGGAGTGTATAGAAGGTACGCACGTGTAAATACACTACGCAAGGAAACGTATTGCAAGCGGAGTTCTGGATCTACCCCAATATCTTTATCCCAAGCATGCACGGCAATCCACAGGAGGAGAACTTTCACCATCAAAGATAAGACCTATACGGTCTGATCCCCGTATAACGGAAACATCACCACCTCATTACCTCCCTCCGGACTAGGATTGTTTCTATCTGCCTTTTGACAGACTACTAACTTCTAAGCAGTATACATCTATCCCTCCCCCTGGGATTCCTACCCTTTTGGGAACTGGATTACCTCTGCCAGGGAGTTTTGCACTTACCGATATCCGGAGTTGTGGTTGTCTGCTGTGGCTCGTGTTTCTGCCTGCATCGCTATCTACCTGGCTGTTCTCATAAATGGTGGTTAACCGCTTCTCCTCCATAAGGACTTTGTTGCACTTATTATTTGGACCCTGGCTGGTTCTCTGCGGATGCGCAGCACCAGCGGGAAGTCCCCAGCTTTTTTATTCTCTCATTTTATCATACTTATATATTTTTTGGTCTTATAGCTACACTTTTGATTTTTACAAATACCAAGTGACCGATCACCCATGTTTTTCTGATTGTCTTGCAAGCTACATATGGTATATATATCAGCGTCTTAGCTCTATCATCCAAGGGTATATTTTTGATTGTGTGTTTCACCCTTTTTAATAACGGCAGCATTCATTGTCTAACTCTTAGATAACAATAAAATAAAATGTATTATTTTTATAATTAATTGGTGCCTAATTCAGTTTATATTACACCACATGTGCCTTGAATATTAGCGCAGCACTTAATTTTTCTCTCATTCTTCTATGGATTAGCTACCCCAAGTGCAGCTGCTCTCTATTCAACCGCATGTGTTTGTATTTACCAAATATTTAACTATAAATATATTCTTTATTTGATTAATATTTATTTTTGTGTTTAATTTTTAATTTTAATTTAGAAGTTTGTTTCTTTCTTTAAATATCACACCTGGTTGGCGCCAAGAGGATTTTCTTTTGTTTTATCGAGTAGCAGTTACGCCAGCTCACCCCACCTTATCATTTCTGCACCATTCCCACCGTAAAATGGGGGTGGGGCAGAAATGTGGATTGTACATAAGAGGCAAAGCCACCCCTTACTGTACACTTAGCATCCCTCCCTCAGCCCACAGAGCGGATGCTGCTGCTTCCTGCTCTGTTTTCACCCCACCGTCAGATTAAGAAGAAGGATGAAACAAGAATTTCGTCCAGGTACATCCTGTTACTGCAGCACCCGTGATGGCATCACAGTACCAAAAGGGGAATCCTAGCGAACGAAGAATGCCCTCTTAGCACATATTAGCCTTATGTCATCATCACAAGATCTGGAAATTTCCAGGCCATTTTGAGGTACAACATTCACAGATCTTCCAGAAGACCAATGACGACAACTACTTTTTTAAATAAAGCAAGGAGTCCTTCTGGGCTAATTTGTAGCAACTGGCAATTAATTTACCAGAAGTAACAGAACAATTTGCAAGAGTTCAATAATAATTTTCAGATTTACACAAATATCCTAGGGGTAGATCCAGAGCAACGCAAGCGATGTGCGTGAATTCAATGACAGGGAACATCTGCACATGTGCGAGGCAGATGTTCCCTAAGCATAAGTACTAATGTACGTAACGAAGTTACTTATGACGGTACTTACGGGGAATGGGCAGACCCTTCCGTTACGATGGCTCAGTCCCCGCCATATAGCCGGGATAGCCATTTAAATGTAGTCTACGGGGCAACGGAAGCCCTGTTACAACTACAGACCCTCGCACACACGTAATACGTGCGTGGGTCTGGATCTGCCCCCTAAACATGTTCTTCAAGACTAAGGACCTGATTCACACTTAAGAACGCGATAGGTTCTTAAATATACCATATTTCACCATGTATAAGACGCACCTTTTTTTTTTAAAAATACGGTCTTTAAAAACAGGGTGCGTCTTATACAGGGTGGTTACCATTTTAACATCCGGCCGCAGTCCAGCGCCACTGGTCTGGAGTCAGACTGCGGCTGGATGTTAAAATGATGCCTAGGCTGCAGCTCCCTCTCCTCCAAAGCTTTGTTACCTTTGCGGATCATCCACTGAGCGGGACTGCGGCCACAATATGAATTCTCGCGGTCACAATTTCCCAGTCCCAGCTACCGCAGGATGTCATATTGTGGCCGCAGTCCCGCTCGCTGGGTGATCCGCAAAGGTAAGAAACCTGAAAGCGGGGAGAGAGCTTTTCCTCGTGTACAAGATGCACTTTTAATTTTGGGACCCCAAAATGAAGGTGCATCTTATACAGGGGTGCGTCTTGTACATGGGGAAATACGGTAAGCAACTAATAGCAAGGCAACTCCCTCGGCACACCCCCCGGTTTTCAGGTTCTTAAGACACTTACGAGTGCCATAGGGCTCCCTTAAGCAACTTCTTTTTTAGCCATTTTTTTAAGCGTGCATTTTTTCAACAAACTCGATGGCGTTTGTTATTTACATAAGGTTATTTTAGTGATAGAATCATAAGACAATGGGTTGAAGTACTTAATATTGACCTACACAGGAGGGTTTCTAAGTGCCCAGAAACCACCCTGATCAGTGCTGGCCGGCAGCTGCTCTATCTGCAGCTCCGACCGGAGGAAGCCTCTTATGATGTGGACTGGCAGACTAGAGAGCCGCTGTCACTGTCACTGTGCGCATTGAAGATGATACCGGCGGTTATTCAGACCTTGTTGCTGGTGGGAAGGAGCTCACTGTATGGATCATTTCCAAGGACTGCATTCCACCACCCCGGTCTTCTTCCATTTGAGCCTTTGGACCTTGTTGGATGTTGCCCTAATGTTGCAGGTTGCAAAGGGGCGCCCATAACGTGGTTATAAAGAATCGCACGGACGGAGCAGATATACGCACGTAAGTACACTCGTATAGAACAGAGTAGTCTAGGGACGCGTAATTCACCGACCACAAGTCCGGGAGAAGGGAGTGTCTGGGTTGTTGTTTCCTTGCTCCGGCCGTGCTTATATGTACAATAACATAATAATATTAACATAAGCTTACACACGTTATACTGTATATAATATTACAACATAGATGACAGTCTGTGTGTAGGTACAACTTATATGACCAATTGCTTATCAACACAAAACCATATAACACAACATAGTCCATAGAAAATAATAAAGCATATGACACAATACAGTCCATAGGGTAGATCCAGAACTAAGTACGCCAGCCGGTGACGTAAAAACACTGTTTTGTATGTACTGCGCACGAAGGGTCGTGACAGCCATACAACACCCGTAATTACGCTTCGGAGGCATTTAAATCGTACAGTATGGGCGTTCTTAGGCACTTAAGTACGTGAAGCCTTTACGTACATCAGTAGTTACGCTTTGAAAAGTTAAGGTAGGGTGTGGCAAGCGTAACACGGCCAAAGTACGTACGAGCGAGGGGAGCGCATAGAAAATACGCTAGCGTAAATACGCTACGCGATGAAACGTAACAAGCCCTTAGGTCTGGATCTACCCCAATATCTCTGAAGACATTCTATAACTCCTATTGCTAATTCTAGGTGCCCCAAACATTTTGTAACTCTTATTGTTACTCAATCAAACAATCTACCACGAATAACACTGGAACAGATCCTCATTGAATAAAAACAGCTGAAATCCGTACTCTGGGTACCTGTCAGCTGAATATTGCTACATACATGGTATATGGGCGGTATCAATATTTCCGCATCAGAGCACAGCTGCCGTTTCATGTGAGATTAGCTTCTGGGATGGGGGCAGGGCAATCCGCCATGCATATGAGATACACATTGGGGGTGGCGATAGGTGGTCGGGTTTAGCCCTTATGTACGATCCTCTATTCCGCACATATGGAGGTTCATGCATAATAGTTAAGATGGCCCCCTGTACACGGATTCACTATCCACACGTTGCCTAATTTTGCGATTCTAGCTACTACGCATGCGTAGTAACTTTTTACGCTATCTACCATTTTTTACGCTATCTTTCATTATGTAGATTGCGTACATGCGGTCTTTAAAGAAACGCTACGTAGATAGTAGGCGTAGTAGCTAGAATCGCTAAATTAGACACATATTTAAAAAATGACGGTGTTGTGAATCCAGCCCTATACCTGAAATTTAAAAGTATATCTGGATCAAGCCCACTGTCACTATAACCATTAAACACTACACATATTAAACATATTGGCCCCAATCCTGAACTACACTGCCCGGCGTTAATACAGCGTAAGATCGTCTAAAAAGATGATCTGCACATGCGCCGGGCAGATGTTGCCCTGGCGTAGCTACGGTAACGCCCGATCGTGGATTGGGCGTCCATAGCAGCAGCGTAGTAACGCTGGAGGGGGCGTCCCACAGCGTTATTACGCTGCAGTTAGTGCAGGGAGGCGGGGGGAGGGAGGGTAATGAGGCTGGGAGGGCGGCGTTATCGTACTAACGCCGCCGTCCCAGCGTATTTGAAGTTAGGGTAGCTTTCAGCCGGTATAAGGGAATGTAAATATGATGGGGCAGAGGGAGTGTCAGAGGGAGTCCCACGATGTAACGCTGTGCGTTAGTACGCTCAGCGCTACATCGTAAGTCTGGATCAGGCCCATTGAACCATCATCTATTCACTCGTGATTACCTAAGCAAAGATGAAGTCCTCTTTTCCTGTGTCCAGAGAGGGAGAAACACATCTGTTCCTTCTTGTGCAGTGTCCAAGAAGTGGCTGAATAGAGCCACCAGCCTAAGGTGACCAACCCCAGGACACCAACTCCCAGTATTTCGTATGCACATTTTTGTCAACATCTAAGAGAGAAATCTATTTCTCCAGTAAAAGGTGAGGAGGAGAAAAACGGTTCTCTTTGCTAATGGCTAACTACTATTTGTGTGGNTAGGGTATCTTAGGGGAAAGGAAATAGCACATACTATTATATTTATAGGGGTACGGAAATAGCACATACTATAATATTTATAGGGTATCTTAGGAGTAAGGAAATAGCACCTTCTATTATATTTATAGGGTATATTAGAGGTAAGGAAATAGCACATACTATTATATTTATAGGGTTTTTTAGGGGTAAGGAAATAGCACATACTATTATATTTATAGGGTATATTAGATTTAAGGAAAAAGCACATACTATAATATTTATAGGGTATATTAGGGGTCTTGATATGGCACACTATGTACTGTGTATACTAATATAACTTGTAAATATTATAATATGTGCCATTACCAAAGTCATAATCTACCCAGTATATTTTTTATATAGTGCGCCCTCTCTATAGCACTAATTTACTCCACATGTATTACAATAATTTGGAAACCCCCCTTTGAAAATCCTGCGTTTGCCACTGCCCCCTGTACATGGATTCACTATCCGCACATTGCCTAATTTTGCGATTCCAGCTACTACGCATGCGTAGTAACTTTTTTCGCTATCTACCATTTTTTACGCTATCTACCATTTTTTACGCTATCTTTCATTATGTAGATTGCCTACATGCGGTCTTTAAAGAACCGCTACGTAGATAGCAGGCGTAGTAGCTAGAATCGCTATTTAAAAAATGACGGTGTTGTGAATCCCTATACCCGGAATTTTATAGTATATCTGGATCAAGCCCACTGTCACTATAACCATTAAACACTACACATATTAAACATATTGACCCCGATCCTGAACTTTAACGCCGGGCAGCAGCGTAAGATCGTCTAAAAAGACGATCTGCACATGCACCAGGCAGATGTTGCCCTGGCGTAACTACGGCAACGTCCGATCGTGGATCGGGCGTCCGTAGCAGCAGCGTAGTAACGCTGGAGGGGCGTCCCCCAGCGTTATTACGCTGCAGTTAGAGCAGCGGTACTAACGCCGCCGTCCCAGCATATTTGAAGTTAGGGTAGCTTTCAGCCGGCATAAGGGAGTGTAAATACGATGGGGCAGGGGGGGTGTCAGGGGGAGTCCCACGATGTAACGCTGAACGTTAGTACGCTCAGCGCTAATCGTAAGTCCTCTTTTTCTGTGTCCAGAAAGGGGGAGACACGTCTGTTCCTTCTTGTGCAGTGTCCAGGAAGTGACTGAATAGAGCCACCAGCCTAAGGTCACCAACCCCAGGACGCCAACTCCCAGTATTTCGTATGCACGTTTTTGTCAACATCTAAGAGAGAAATCTATTTCTCCAGTAAAAGGTGAGGAGGAAAAAACTGTTCTCTTTGCTAATGGCTAACTACTATTTGTGTGGA
>WWET01005878.1:10347-31552 GCA_011038615.1 Limnodynastes dumerilii
GTGTTTCATCCAAACAGTATTAGAGATGAGAGTTGATGTTTCCTATCCCAATTCTAAATAACAGTGTAATAGTGAAGCTGGTCAGTATCTGTGTGCAGTAAGCATTTCAAAGATATATCCCTGCATGCAAAGAAAACATTTAAATTAATTCACCCTGCAATCAACATGGTGTAACCTTCCTCTCTTAGGGCCTGATTCACAGATAAGAAAGAACAGGATTTAAGTGCGTATATTTAACAGTTAAACTGAGCATGCCCAGAACTCAAAACTATGCACTGAAACTATGTAAGAATGATTTACAGATAAGAACGGTTACTTAAGAATGATTCATACATGTAAACGGTCAGACTTACGCATGCGTTTCTAGAGGGGCATGGTTCTCAATGCAAATGAGCAGCATTCGGATTACTAATGTACAGTATGGGCGTTCCTCAAGACTTAAGAATGATTCACAGTTAAGAAGGGCTTGTGTAGAGTAAGATATGCATGGGAAAAGATAAGAATGCCCCCTACTACTCTTAAGTTGACATCTACATGGTTAACAGAGAGGCAAAGCCTTATGCTTTTCTGCTTGTTCAGCACACAGCTGCTGTGTGATTATAATGAATACATGTGTTCAGTAATTGAAACAGTAAAAGTCTTATCTTTTAAAACTGCTGTTATGTTATGTTACCATTTTGTGTTTGACTATAAATTTGAAAGGTACTTATTATTACATTTATTTGCAGTTTGTGCATGATTTCATTGTTTGTTGTGAACATTTTTTAAACAAACATTTTTTTATTCACCTTGTAGCATGTTTGCATTGTTTTTGTGTGACATTGAGATGCTAATTTTCTAAATGTTTACATATTGCAATTTTTAATACCTTTTTTGGTTACTTTTGTTAATTATAAAACAAAGAAAGCCTAAGAAAATCAATCTGCTTCTTAATTGAAACAATTAATGTGTTGCTTTGCTTAGCCGTAAGATCCTAAATATAAGCATGATTCTCTGTTAGGAAAACAAAGTTGTTCCTAAGTATAAGAACCAAGGGCCAGATTTACTAAGCTGCGGGTTTGGAAAAGTGGAGATGTTGCCCATAGCAACCAATCAGATTCTAGCTTTCAATAAACTATTACATACTAGAGAATGTCAGCTAGAATATGATTGGTTGCTATGGGCAAAATCTTCACTTTTCCAAACCCGCAGCTTAGTAAATCTGGCCCCAAAAGTTAAGAATGTTCTTAACTCCTAAGAAGCTAGGGGTGTGGTTAGAATTTTTCTTTAGGATCTGTGAATCATCCTTACTTATCTTTGCGTGCGTAAATTTAGGAACATTCCTAAATTTTTTTTCTTAGGTGTGAATCCATACCATAATTTCAAGCTCCTTCTTAAGTCTTGATCCAGCTCATACTGGTTAAATCTGACATCACCCAATACAAAGGTGCTACATGGAAACCGGGCTGCCACAAATGCCCAAACTGTGTCACGTGTCGCTACATGGTAGCAGGTAACTACTATATTTTATTTATCCACATTCCAACAAAAATTTTTACATTCAGCATTATCTCATCGGTAGCTCTACATATGTTATCTACACTAACACATGTCCTTGCGGACTAGTGTATGTGGGCAAAACTAAACGTCAATTTAAAGAGCGCATGGCTCTCCACAGATCCACTATCAGAGAAGCCATCACCGGAAAAACTTCAGAGCAACCTGTAGCCGGTCATTTTACGGAAAAAAAACATAATCTCTCTACATTGCAATGCATAATCATTGACCATGTTCCAGTACCCTCTCGAGGTGGGGATAGAGACACTCTCTTGCAGAGAGATGCCCGTTGGATTCACAGACTCCATTCACTCTCAACTTTAAGTCTGAAGGAACAGCTCAACTTAAATTGCTTTTTATAAAATAGGGGACTTTATATTACTTTATTTCTGATGATTTGGATTCACCTCCTGATGTTATTGGTTTGGCATAATGTACATTGTTATCATGTTTATTTTCCTCTCTATCCCTTGGAATCTTTCCCAGTTACACTTTGTTGTTTACATCTGGGTCTGTCTTTTATAGCCTGTGCTGCATTGGATTTGCTGGAGTTATGCTCTGCTCCTGAACCATTTATATTTACTACAGCCTGTACCTGCCTGTTATTTTTATCTCCCCTTCGTTCTGTCCCCTGAGTTTACCCTTTCCTTCCAGGCTTTTGCACTTATCTGGTTGGTCAGCGCTATTTTATTCACTCATTCACACTTTTTCTTTCACAGTTGTCACGCTGGAAAAGTTTGTTTAGAGGCGGCACCATGGCAACTGAGGTGGTCCCTCTTACCAGTTCCGTTCTGGGCACCGGGGCAGACCTCCTGCCAGTAATGCCAGTCTCAAGGGGGTAGTTACACGGGTGTGGGATAAGTTCTATATTTATTTCACTTGTATTTTCACTGTTATCTTGTTCCTGATGAAAGTTTCTGATGTAAACTGAAAAGTTCAATTTTAAGATGCTGTTGTAAGAACCACTTTTTTAAAGTCTTCAGGGTAGATGCAGACTGCCTGCACGCTTTACGTGCGTGTGGGTGTCCGCAGTTATGCTCACATAGCGGGGAGTGCACGGTAGGCTTCCCCTGCCCCCGACCCTTCATTTATATGGCTATATCTATATGGCGGGGATAGAGTCATCATAAGTGAATGGTCAGCCCCCTCATCATAAAAACTAACATTTGTAACTTCGTTACGTACGTTAATACTTACGCTTTCGGGACATCTGGCGTGCGAATGCGCAGGTGTTCCGAGACAGGGGACCTCTGACAGGTCTGGATCTGGCCCTTGGAGTTCCACCTGCTTTTGCATCTATATATCCGGGGTTGCATCACAACACTCTAGGAGGGCACCTGAGCATCCAGATTATTATTATCACCCTTTTGTTTACCTGGAGTGCCACAGCCACGGACTAGAGATATATATATATTGTATCTGTCAGTAGTTATATTATACCCAGTATGGAGGTGTGTAGAGAGGCAGTCTACACGACAAGTATATAGAATTATTTGTATGATCCTTTGGGATGTCAAAATGATATAGATCTGTTCTCCAAAGAGAATACTGTATACACTCAATAAGTTGCATCCTAGCAACATTAGTAAATAAACAATAGTGTGTTCAGCAAAGTGAAACAATCTGTCGGTCACAGGAAATCCAAAACAGCAAGAGCTGAAAGTAGAGTGTCTTGTATCCCCTCTAATAGAAACAAAGTTCAGGTTTACAGACATTTTACACTTGTGGGTGGTTAACAGAGAATTATGTGTGTCCATGTGTTATTTAATTAAACTAATTATACCTCATTTCATAAAAATAACTTACCTCCTGGACTGCAAGCATGATTTTCTTCCTCTGCAGAGGCGTGACAATTCTCTTCTCCTTCCAGCATTGAAACATCATGGGCCAGGTTCACACTCACGTGTGTGATCCAAACTTCCCCAGTCCCCTCCCCCTTCTGCCCATGTTTTTAGGTGCCTAATGGCACTTATGAGTGCCATAGGCAACCTTAAGTCGCCATGCGTACTTTCCCTCTTAAGGAAAATACCCACAGAGAATCCCCCTACCCTCCCCGGCTCATCGAAATCCAGCAGCTGCCTCTTGACTAATGAGCTTACACTGCAAGGAGCTGAGAATCACAGTGCCTCTACAGTATAAAGTGCACAGCTATCCATCAAAAGCTAATCACTGAGGCAGAGGCGTAACTAACGTGGGTTTTGTAGGGCTCCTGCCCCAGGTTCCGATGGCGCCCAGCTGATGTGGGCGCAGCCAGAGCATTAGGGCATGAGTCCCACTAAACTCCACTGCTTTTTTTTTTTCCAGGAGTCACAGCGGGTGCCAAGCATCACAGCGAGGAAGGGGGGTTTGTGCGGTAAATACAGACACCGATGCGACCTTGGGGTCACGTCAGCGTCTGTATTCACCGCACGCACCACCTTACAATGCAGAGAGCATGCCGCGGAGGTGAGTGAGGAGAGGGTAACTGAATTTGGCTGCAATTGGGGGCTGCACTAAGGACTGAAAATATATGATGGGGCTGCACTAAGAGTGAAACTATGATGGGGCTGCACTAAGGACTAAAACTATATGAGGGGTTGCACTAAGGACTGAATCTATATTAGGGGGCTGCACTAAGGACTGAATCTATATGAGGGGGTGCCCTAAGGACTGAAACTATATGAGGGGGATGCACTGAGGACTGAATCTATATAAGGGGGGTGCACTAAGGACTGAATCTATATGAGGTGGGTGCACTAAGGATTGAAACTATATGATGGGGATGCACTAAGGACTGAAACTATGAAGGGGGTGCACTAAGGACTGAAACTATATGAGGGGGGTGCACTAAGGATTGAATCTATATGAGGGGCTGCACTAAGGACTGAATCTATATGAGGGGCTGCACTAAGGATTGAAACTATATGAGGGGCTACACTAAGGACTGAAACTATATGATGGGTATACACTAAGGACTGAAACGATACGATGGGGGTGCACTAAGAACTAAAACTATATGATGGGGGTGTACTAAGGACTGTAACTATATGAGTGGGCTGCACTAAGGACTGGAACTATGAGGGGCTGTAATAAGGACTGAAACTATATGAATGGCTGCGCTAAGGATTGAAACTATATGATGGGGGTGCACTAAGGACTGAAACTATATGAGGGAGGGCTCCATTCTTTTATGCTCTCACAGAAAGAATCACCTACTGGTCGCGCTGAGGTATTCTACAATAAATGACAGATGGTCAGTCCCTTCTTAATTTGTGCTGTTCTTCATACAAGTTCTTCTCTCTTCCGTTCGTTTTTACTCAGAAAAAAGGAGGAGAAGAAAACATAGCATAACTCTGTATTACTTCTTTAGTTCTTATCGTAGGTATCCTACTCACTTAATTACTTCTTGTTTAAATGCATAAAAGAAGGTTCTTTGCTTCTGCTCTTCTGGACCTCTAAGATCTCTTCTATTTCTTAAGCTCTGACACTCTGGGGTCCAATCTCCGTACCCAAAAACAATTAAGCAGAAACAAGCCTCCAATTGTGCATTAACTTTAAACAACACATAAGACCCAGCAGCACCACTATGCACTCACGTGGTTCCTCTCTTGATTTGAATGCAGAAAATTAAGATTCCTTGATTCTTAGGTTACTCCGACCGCAGATTAGAGCTCAGCACCCAAAGGGTTAAAGCAGAAAAAAAGGACTTCCAATTGTGCAGCACAATACAACCATCCACATATATATAGGAGAAATCTTGTACACTCACGTGGTTCCTATCTTGATATGTATGCAGACAATATAAAAGATCTCCTAGTCTCTCAGATTTCTCCAACCAAGGCTTGAAGTTTCATACCCATGGATTTAAAACAAAAGAGACCTCCGATTGTGCAGTAAGTATAAACCATACACAAACATACCAAAATAAATTCTATGCACTCACGTGATTTCTTTCTTGGTTTGATGCACATGTGAGTGTTTTTCTTGTGAGGGCTCCTTCTACGGGTTTCTTTTCCAGGGCTTCACAAACGGCTTTCTCCCCAAATGATACCAAGTAATATATCCGCCTCAGTTAAAAATAATTTTTAATATAAAACCACTAAAATTTTTTCAGGCAACAACAAAGCAGGGGCATGTATACTCGTGCAATCAGGTATAGAATTGTCACGGATCTTTTACGGCCTCCCCTTGGACCCGGGTATCCCGGAGAGGCTTTCAAGCAAAGTTCAACGGGCAAAAAGCGTTACCAGACTTTATCGTGTATTGGTCCTCCCGCTGTTGTTGTCCGCTACCCACCAACGCGTTTCAACAAGTCAATGTCTTTCTCAAGGTGTATGGTTCTGAGGCTGGGCGGTATTTTTAAAGTTGAAATGACATCATCATTCCGCTCCCGACAGGTATTATGTTTTCACGTGGGATTCAACAAATACAAACTTTTTACACACTCAAAACAATATTTAAAACAACTAATATCAAAAACCTATTGTTTAAGGATCCATTTTATCATAGTGCCATAAGATTCTTTATAATTCTTATCAATTGCGCAGTGCAACTTTATCCCAGACGTCCTTTCTTGTGTACAGTGCAAAAATCTTTTTTTCCCTTTCGCAGTGCAAAATTGTCTCAGACGTCTTTACTTGTGCAAAAAAAGCTTTAAAGTGACACAGTGTATAAATAAATTAAAGTGCAACAATTCTTTCTTCTGCAGTGCAAATTTATCTCGAGCGTCCTTAAAGGGACTACTATAAAAAGTGCTAATATACTTTAAAGTGCTTGTGCAAATATCTTAATTCTGGTGCTCCAATCTCTATACGAGGCAGTTTTCTAAAAGTGAAAAAATTCTTGTGGTCCAACTCAAAAGATGCTTTGTGTAATAATTTTCATAAGAGTGACATAGTTATATTGGATCCATCTAAAACCAAAATATAATTATTAGATTAAAAACCATTTTAATTCAAAAGCGCTATTGAGGCCTTCTGGCGCCAGAGCACCCAATCTAAAGATCATCTCCATTTCTGCTCTGGCTAGGTCTTCGTGTTTCCTATTGTTTCGCCAGCTCCCCTCTATTCTTTTCACTCCTATCACGCTTTTAATCTCTTTACTATCACAACTATGTACTTCTTTAAAGTGTTGTGATAAGGGGTGGGTCAATTCTCCCTTCTTTATATTATACAAGTGCTCTCTCCATCTCTCTTTTAATTTCCTGGTGGATCTTCCCACGTAGATTTTAGAGCAGGTACACTCAATCAGGTAAATACAATTTCTTGTATCACAAGTGATAAAGTCCCTAATCTCCTGCTGTTCCCCTGTCTTTGGATTGGTGAATGAAGTAGTTTTGGATGTCTTCATTTTAATATTTTTACATATCACGCAATTCCCGCAGCGAAAAAAACCTTTACTTTTTACTTTTACCAGTTTCTCGGGTTTTGTTGTTACACTTCTTACTACTTCATTTTTTAAGTTCCTAGCTCTTCTATAGATAAATTTTGGTTTATCTCCTATAACCCCTTCTAATTCTTTGTCATTTCTCAGCAACTTCCAATGCCTTTTCACAATTTTTTCCATATCCTTATAATTTCCACTGAATTGAGTTGTAAAAGCTACTTCCCTGTTCTTTCCCTCAATATTTTGTTTCTTCTTCTCTTTCAATAAAAGGCTTCTATTTTTCTTCTTTGCCCTCCCCATAGCATCTTCAATTCTTTTAGGATCATAGCCCTTTTTCTCAAAACGTTCTTTGAGTTCTTTCCCTTGTGTTAGGAAACTCTCCTTGTTTGTGCAGTTCCTTCTTATCCGCACAAATTGGCTAAACGGCACGGAGTCTAGCCAATTTGGATGATGACAACTCTCTCGTGGGATGAAAGAGTTGGCATCAGTTGGTTTCCTAAAACCCTTTGTCTTCAAACCTCCATTCTCCTTCCAGATCACCAAATCTAGGAAATCAATCTCTTTCTCTTCAATCCTGTAGTTTAAACGTATGTTTAGACTGTTTGAGTTCAAATATTGGCAAAATTCTTCTAGGGTTTCTTTAGAGCCCTCCCATACCATTAGAACATCGTCGATGTACCGTTTGTACATCCTTAGATGTTCTATAGCCAGGGGATGATTTTCAACAAAGTGCTCCTCCCACCACGCCATAAACAGGTTGGCGTAGCAGGGGGCAAACTTTGTACCCATGGCTGTTCCTGTTTTCTGGAGGAAGAAGTCACCGTTGTACCAGAAAAAATTATTTTCTAATATAATCCTTATCCCCTCAACGATGAACTTCTTCCTCCCTTCATCCAAGGAGCTTTTCTCTAGCGCCCATTTTATGGCTTCAATCCCTGCGTCGTGGTTAATTATTGTATATAACGAACTCACGTCCGCAGTGATGATATACGATATTTCTTTAGAAAAACCTCTCAGCTGTCTCAATAGGTGGCCAGTATCTTTTAAATAAGATTTAATGTTCGTCATTAGGGGTTGGAGGAGCGAGTCGATCATTCCTGATAGGTTCGCTGTAATAGAATTTACACCCGATACTATTGGTCTCCCCGGGGGGTCAACCAGTGATTTATGTACTTTTGGTAGTACATAAAACACTGGGATGTCCGGACTCTCATTTATCAGAAAATCTTTTTCTTTTTCTGTAATGACATCATTAGAGTGGAATTGCGTGACCCATTCCTTTAATTTTTTCCTAATTTTTTCACTTGGGTCACCTCTCAATTTGATGTATGTCTCTGTATCTCCTAACTGTCTATTGCACTCTTTTTCATATGCAGTTTTGTCCAATACGACAATGCTCCCCCCTTTGTCTGAGGCCTTTATCACTATGTTATCATTTAGTTTGAGTGATTTTATTGCTTCTTTTTCCTCCCTACTGATGTTATACTTCCTTTTCCGACCAAAATCTGATTTCTCTAGATCTTTTTTGACCAAGTCCATAAAGGCGCTGATCCAGTGTCCTTTAAGATGTTGGGGAAAAAAAGATGACTTCTTCCTAAAGGGATTTGTCTCCATAGTTCTCTCGCTCTTTTTAAAGAATTTTTTTAGGGTTAGCCCCCTCACAAACTTCTGGAGCCCTAGGTACATTTTAAACTTGTCCCCCCTATTCGTGGGGGCAAATTTTAAGCCTTTCCCCAGGAGTTTCTCTTCTCCTTCTGTTAGTGTGTATTCACTTAAATTGAAGATCTTTACTTGTTCCCTCTCTATGTTTTGTTTATGGGCCTTCATCTTTTTAAATCTTTCTGATCTTTTCAATTTCTTATTTATTATTCCCCCTCTTTTCCCTTTCCTCTTACCCCCTTTCTTATATCCTCTATGGGATGGGGGGTCATCTATAAAAAATGTGGATGATGATGGTCTCTATGTCCCATGCGGTAGTCCTGATCTTGTCTCAGGAAGTCCCTTTCTCTCTCTATTCTTATTCTATCGTTTTCTCTTATATCCCCATAGCCCCTATTTCCTTCTGGGCTATCTCCTCTCCAACCAGGCTCATTCCTATAGGGAATCTCTTGATAATGTCTATCTCTTCTTTCCCAGTCCCTTCTGTCTCTGGATCTGTATTCTCTCCTATGGCTTCTTCTGTCCCTAGATCTATCTTCCCTCCTTCTTGAAGTCCTCCTCCTATCTCTTGATTTACTCCTTCTTCTTACTGATCTATTTCTACTACCTCTTCGTTTTCCTTGATCTTTCTCTTCCATTTCTCTCTCTATCTCTCCGATTATCATTTCTCTCTCTTGATGGTTCCTTTCTCCTATCTGGTTCTCGTTGTCTAACTGCTGCAGGGCTTTTATTTCGTTCACGTACGGGATCGCTGGTCCCAGCTATCTGTTCAGTATTCGTAGTCTGGACTTCTTGTCCCCCATCTCTCCTCCCTTCCTTGGTCCTTTCATTTTTATCCGATTGAATTACCTCTTTCCTATCATTATTCCTTCCTCCATTTGTTTTGTTCGTGACTTGTCTATTGGGGTTATGTTTGTTAGTTTTTCTTTTTTTCTTTTTATTCCCAGTGTTAGATCTTTTTAGCACCTCTGTAGTTTCTCCCCCCATCTCCTCATCGCTTCCTACGTCACTCTCTGAGTCACATAGTGAACTTAGAGAGGTTCCTAATTCCTTTTGTAAACGGATAAACTCTCTAAACTCCTTTAATTCCAATCCTTCCTTTTCTTTATTAATATTTACCTGTCTTACTGAAATTTCTTCTGGTGTGATATACTGTGTGCCCGTTACGTAATCTATTTTGTCCCTTTTATATTTTTTATATTTTTTCTCAATGATGACCTTTTCTCTCCCTTTCAATTTTTGGAATATATCATTCTCTAACATCTTCACCTCCTCCAGTTCTTTATATGGGGTGATCAGAGATTGAAGTTCTTCAACCTCTATCTCCAAAGTTCGTAGTTCTTTTCTTCTTTCTCCTACAATTAATTTCATTAGATCTAGGGAGCAGTTATCTAGAATTTTGTACCAACCCATTGTAAATTCTACTGATTTAGCGTCGAATGCACATACTTTCTTCAATCTTAATCCCCTCGGTACTATCCCATCTGCCAGGTATTTCTCAAATGTAACACTTTCCCACCAGATCCTGTTTTCTCTTAACAGTGTTATTTCTAATCTTTTCATCACACCTTCTATATCTTCATCTAGGAATTCTTTATTCCCCTTAAATATTTGGTCTTCAATCTCTGATCACCCCATATAAAGAACTGGAGGAGGTGAAGATGTTAGAGAATGATATATTCCAAAAATTGAAAGGGAGAGAAAAGGTCATCATTGAGAAAAAATATAAAAAATATAAAAGGGACAAAATAGATTACGTAACGGGCACACAGTATATCACACCAGAAGAAATTTCAGTAAGACAGGTAAATATTAATAAAGAAAAGGAAGGATTGGAATTAAAGGAGTTTAGAGAGTTTATCCGTTTACAAAAGGAATTAGGAACCTATTGATATCTTATTCCGCTTACGATATTACTATTGGAGGGAGCATTTTATCTGCCTTTGGGAATTAGCTATTTATTATAGACTGGAACTCTGCACATGCTTGATTGCAAAAGTTTCATGTAATGCATTTGGTATCAGGAAACATCATTCACAGCACTACTGTATAGACTTGGATTGGCATTGGCTATATTATTTTATTTATGTTTGCAGTATTTATAGTAACGGGCTGGTCCTTACTTTTATTACAGTACTACTGAGGACATTACAGGCCGCAGCAGTGTGTTTTATTTTATTTTTTTTACAATGTCTACACTTACGGTGACCTTTATCTTTCACTTACTTGGTGGAAGCATATGGTGGAAGTGCAGGGAGTGTACACCACTACAGCACATATTTAAATGAGAAAAATACCTCTTTTCTCTTTTAAATATCATAGAGCTCCCTGTTCCACTGACGCAGTAGAGGCAGATTCATATACAGTCGGATGGGCAGCTTCGCCCAGCTTTCTGTGAGTGCTCACGTTGTGCACATGTGTAGTGCTCAATTTGGCTACGCTTCCATCTGAAAAAGTGCCCTGAATCTGAATCTGGTCCCTGCACTTATTTTGTCTAGACTCTTCAACTCTGGAGCAGCACCAACATGTTTATCTAGCCCAATTTCAATTATATTATTTCTTTTATTGAGTAGTAGCATGCAATCTAAAGGTTGTGTGGCATCTTTACTGCATCTGCATCTATTAACCTACTGTTCTACTCATTGTTGAAACTACTGTTGGAGGTGTTCCCCCACCTAGACCTTCCATGAGAGGGTCTTACAAGGATCTTCGTTCTGTCAGGATACCTTAGTATAAGTCAGCCGGCTGGAGAAGTCAGATTGAGACACACACACACTGTTGAGTCTTCCAAATGAGTTCTGCTTTATTAGCTTAACATATAGCTTTTTATAATGTGCTTGTCACGTACACCAGTTTAAGGAATTTAATTAGCAAAAGAAAACAACAAAATACGCCTAACCGCAAGCTCGTCAGTAACTGTTATCTTCAAGGCCAAGGCCGTTATGAGGCTCTATCTTGCAAAGTTTCTCAAAACAAGTTTAGTGATAACATCAAAATGTTTTGTTCACATAACCTTCTATTTCTTCTAAATGCACAAAATAACTGCTGTACTAAATTCAAAGCACAAAATGGATATAGATATACAAAATGGAGTACTAGTTATTTTACGTATAACTTAATTTCAACCCTTACACTACTATAATATAGGCAGATTAAATTCTTAACACACTCTACAAGCTGTATCTAGCTGATGTAATTGGAACCCACATAAAAATGAGCTGATGAAATGCACCATATTTGAAAGATCTTGTTGCTAAGAGCGTGTGGGAGATGCAGTGCATGCCACGTTATATTAAACACCAAGAGGTTTACTGATCAAGGGCCGAGTTCACAAACCCACAACTTTTAACATACAGTACATGCCTAATTTTATAATTCTAGCTACTACGCATGCGTAGTAACTATTTTACGCTATCTACATAGCGTTTTGTTACATAGATTGCGTACATGCGGTCTTTAAAGAAAAATCAGGGACTTAAGAAATTTGGACTCTATGGGCATTACATATTTCCTTTTATGCCCTTGCAATTTAATTTATGTAAGTAAAACAAAACACAAACTAAAACAACTTTTTATCCTTGAGCATGGAGCGTTGGATCAGAAATGCCCCAAGAAATAAGGAAAACTTTAAAGCTCTCATTGTTAGACACTTTTGGAATCAGCACAACACAAATCCAAGCTATCTGGAATTTGAAATGCCCAAGGTATCAAAAGATCAGAGAGGGGGCGATAGGGATAAGATATTACTATAAAAAGAAGTTACTTGCCCTTATGAATAGTGTCACCCTCAGTGGTTTAAATGAACAGATTCATTATTTTGTTTATTTTATAACATCATATCTGTGACTCCCTCTGATCGAATTAGTATTTTCTATTTACAAAGGTCCTACTCTTTCCAGTATTCATTTTCTGGTATTATTTTTGGTATTATTTTTTTAATAATTTACTTGAGAGTATAACATGTATATTTATATAATGCTACTCTCTAGTTTGGTCATTAGATTATACTGGAGCACTATAGAATGTCCTATCATTTTGAATTAGTATATTAGTATTGGTATATTAGTCCTTTTACTTGATTGTATTAGACTTTGGTATGCTTTGTGTAAATTTCAATGAAGGATTGGCACTTGTTGTGGTTGCTTTAGCCTCATATAATCAGTAAACATTGCAATTGTTTACACACATGGACTACTATATGTACAGGTCCACTGTGATACTTATGTCCTTGTGGTGATGAAGGCGGGCACGTTCTATGCAAATATCCTTGGGCCTCTCAGGTGTATGCGGACTCATTGACAAAGCCATTACACGGCGAAATGCGCGTCAGGTAGTTGTGAAAATTATTGGTACGAATGAACTGAACTACATGATTTACTCTGATGACTGCATACACTGCTGCCTATATACTATCTATATACTACATATTGCCCTTTTATTAATTTCAACTTTTTATATCTCCATACCTTCTTAATGAAAAAAATTTGAGGAAAAGTGTGCACGTTATTAGATTCCACTTTCTCTTTTTGTGTCTCTATAAAACTATAAGGATTTAATAATTTTAAGATGTATTCAGATTTAATACCGTTGGCTAATGTACACAAGCCACATGCGTAAGTGATTCCGAATGTTATAACTGTGCCTGTGCACACCAGATGTTCTGTAGCGGATCTTGCGGACAGAGTGCAATTCTGTACCGGGGGGGGGGGGGGGCATGCCATGCTATCCACATGCCTAAACCCTGCATGTGTAAAAGAGGCATCGTGGGCGGCATTAATGCAGAACCATGCAGGGAACTAAAGGTAGGTTTTTAGAAGCGTATGCCATCCAAAGACCTCATATGACTGCGGAACACGCACAGAGGTCTAGATCAGGTTCTCTATCCCAAAGCCCTCATGTAATCATTTGCTTTATAGCAATGTGTACCTGGGTGTTTTTTAAAGTGTAAATGAATGGGTTCAAAAGTGGAGTAACAATCCCTGTCAGGAAAGCCGATATCTTACTAAAGTCCATGTATGTGTGATTAATACTCCTTAAGCACAGGAAAAGGGAACTTCCATAAATAATAAATACTAAAAGAAGATGAGAACCACATGTAGAGAAAGATTTATACCTTCCTCCTGATTTAGGTATCTTAATTATAGCAAGTATTATGTGTGCATATGATATTATTATACATATGAGTGATCCAAACACAACCAAGGAAGAGGAGAACAGATTGATCTTCTGAATGTGCATTGTTTTTGAACAGGCAAGTTTCAAAAGAGGTTCTACATCACAGAAGAAATGGTCAATTTTGTTTGGTCCACAGAACCAAAGAGTAGATATAAACAAAGTAGGCGCAAGAGAATTTACAAATCCAGCAAACCAACAGCCAAGGGAAAGATGTAAACAGAGATCAAGGTTCATTACTGTGGCATAATGTAAGGGGTAACATACAGCTACATACCTGTCAAAAGACATTACTGCAAGGACTAGTAGCTCAACAGAACCAAATAAAAAGTACAAGTAGCACTGGGTGAGACATCCGCAAAATGAGATAGCTCGCTTTCCTGATGCCAAAATAGATAAGAGCTTTGGTATGATTGAGGAGGTGAAACATAACTCCAGGAAGGACAGGTTAACTAAGAAATAATACATGGGGGTATGCAGAGAGCAGCTTTTCCAGATGGTTAATATGATGAGAATGTTTCCCAGTAAGGTGACAATATGAGTTAGGAGAAGGACGGTAAAGGAAATAGCCCGCAAGACATAACTCTGAGGAACTGCTTCTAAAATAAAATGATGTACGTTGCTTACATTTGTCATGACTCTCCAATCGCAGATAAACTCATACACATACTCACATACAGAGACATATATTATTGTATAAAACTGAAGTTATCATCTCAGTATGAAGCTATGGTTAAGCTAATTTAGCAATGTATGGGTTTATTTTATTTCAGTAACGGAATGCTGATGTAAAGCTTCCATGAATGAATTATTTGTCATTCTTATATAATTGCTGTTTGTCGGCACGTTGCTCTTGATTGAGATCAATAACAGTCACACAATGACTTACTGGTATTTATAATTAAAATTTTAGCGCCATCCCTACTAAGTATGTACTACCTAATTTTAATTTACATAAACTGGCTTTCTTGGGAATGACAGCATTTGAAAGTTAATTTTGTGTTAAGGGATTGCCCACAGAAAGTACATTCAATAAATTCCCCATACTGTATGTAATGTAGCAATTATCTAAAATTGTACAGAATAAATATAATGGTAAGCGCTAGTTGGAATAATTAAGATCAATAAATAGCTCTGTTGAATAAGTAAAATGAAAATCAAAATGTATTTAATAAAAAAACACACAATATTGGTTAAAAAAAAATTACACAATAGAAGATTGGCATAACTTTAAACTTGGGAGAAATATTGCAGTAATATTCCCAGCGATGCTTGGGTATAAAGTTTCAAAGAATAAACTGGAGAATGGATGTTATAACTAAATACCAGAGAGTATAGTAATGGCCTTACTGTTCTTAGGTAAAAACCTGATGGTGGTACCACATAATTAAATTGCCATCTAGATAATATATATATATATATATTGGGATGGCAAAGGTCCCTTTCTGGACTTTTTGTTCAGCTGCCTTATGTAAACCCCTGACTCTCAGCATTAACCTGTCACAGCAACAGGTAAACTTAGGCTGCTGATTTGTGTCCTCGAGCTTGCTCGTGTGTTCTAGCTCCCTGAACCCAAATCTTTCTTTACTTCTCAGTTCCAGATTATCGTATCCAGTGTTTTCCATTGGTAATCCTTGTTCCTGTCACTGTCAATTCACAGTGTTCCTGTATGTCTGGTTCCAGCTCTGCTGTGCCTCCAGTTCCTTCTATTATTTCGAGCTTCTGTAGCAGTTTCTCTGCTACATTTAGCTACTACTACTACTCGGATCCTGTCACACTAGTTCAGCATCTGTGCGCCTGTTCAGAGGATTGTGACATGCCACTTGCTTGAAGCCAAATCCATCCCACTATCAGGGTCTCTGGTGAAAACTCCCTCTGGATTTGCATGGTCTGTTTACGGACCGATGTTGAGACTGGATAGTAACACCAGGTTATGCTTGAGTAACCAAAGATGGCTAAGGATTAAGGGCCGTATTCAGAGATACTGTTTTAACTAAAGTTTTGTGCATATATTTAGGATCGGATCGATTTTGCATCAACTGTGCATGCGTAGTAATAGTGATAAGCCATCTACGTTGAAGTTAAGGTCAGAAATGGCTAAAGGACGGACTTGTGAATCGGGCGGAGACTAATGCGACCCTAAGTGCGGCGGAAATATACGGACCTAAGGATTTGCATAGAAGTGGGCGGGGGAAGGCATTGAGATGAGGGAAAGTGGGCGCACTTACAGAGTTAGGGCTGGTATTATATGTAACTAATACACATAAGGCCGGAAGTGAGTGCAGCCAGATAGGGCAAGTCAATGCAGGTGGAAGTTTAGGTCCGGCCGGGGGTTGCGAGGGGAGTGACTGTTTTTTCTGGTGTTTGTAACCTGCTCCGACCTGCCACTTAGTTGCGTATATTGCCGATGGATTTCTGAATATGGCCCTAAGTGTGCAACCGGACAGGAAATGAGTTATTACTGCAGCAGCTTTGAATGACAGGCACGTGCCTGCAAGCAGATCAGTGATGAGAGAAATGTAACCCCCGAAAGGGGATTAGCATTCAAGCTGCAAGATGTAAATTATGGGTTTAGAGATTGGACAAGAAATCTGATAAGCCTCAGCAGAGTCAATATCCAAGAAGTTTGCAACGCTGTCAATGAATGCAAGAACATCTCTTACGCTGTTGTCAAGGTTAATCTGTGCAGGAACAATGAGGGCATTGGAGGACGAAATTAAGTTGATTCCCAGATAGACCTCTTTCAAATTCATGGATTATGCATTTCCCATTGGCTTGGTTTTGTTATGACACGATCATGCATTTGAGCTTTGCCCCCACAATAAAGGCAGAGACTCATTGATTGATTAAGTTCTTTTTCCTGCTTAGCTCTTTAGAGGTAAATGATCTTCATAGGTTTCACTTCTGAGGAAACTCCCAAAAGAAGTTGCACATCGGAGAGGGGGATGTGAAGTCCTTCTCTAGTCTTCAAACTTAATGGCCAGCTTCATTAGCCCATCTTAAGTCTTGGATGTGGGATATTGTACTAAAGCATCTATGATCTGTTCAGATAATCCTGCGTAAAATTGGCTATGTAGGGCAGGGTTTATTACAATGAAGGTGCCATTATTGCCTATTCAACTTTAAACACTTACATATGTTGACATTAATATTTTTCTAAAGAAACATCCAGTGTATTTCTTGTGGTTCTATAGTCAGATGTGTGGAGCTCTTTTCTATACAAACAGAAAAGGTCTGATGTGCATAAAATGTGCCTAAAATCTAAGCACGTATTGTATTCATCTTCTTTTGTACAAATATAAAACTCATTTTTATATTCAATATAGATTGTGAATCTTGCAATTATCAGATCTCCAGAAAGTTCACAGCCAGTCAGATAGATCCAGGAAAAGTGTACTGATGGTTAAGAAAGAGATGTGGGTATATGAGAATTTGGCTGAATGGGACAGGAGGATGATGTAGTAAGTGGAATAAAGACTCTATTCCAGAGACAGAAGCAGAAATAGTGTCCCTTAACACAAAATAAGGAGATGCTTCTTAAAATGTGACGCTAGAGACAGCTGCTGTGAATGCACACTATATAAAAGTTAAATTTAATACTATGATAATTACATTTTATAAACATAAACTCTATCATAGAGGCTTGATATTTTTTTATATATTTTTTTATTGACAGAGCTCACAAATAGTTAAGAGGAATACATAAGAAGAATACATAATTGTATTTATTTTACAAAACTTATCCAAGCATTAACAAAGCTTAACAAGCATAAGGTCAGCTTTGATGAAGTCCCTAAATGTGCAAGTTATCTTCACAATAGCAGGTAGTAGAGTTATAATATTTGTGTGTAACTAATGTTTCTGCATTTTATGTTACAGAAGAATGGCAGATAATATAGGACCGGATTCAGAATTAAGAGTGTTTTCCGTGCGTTCGTAATAGATCCGTACGTTCATACAAAATACGTACGTTTTGCAAAATGAATACATTTCGGAACACTTCCGTGTTGAGAAAGCAGCCTTATCATTAGCGTGCGTATATGTGACGGAAGTTAAACATTCGCATATAGATCCGCACATCTACTGCATTACCACGCCTATTTTTTGCTATTTACATTCCGATTGACGCCTACTAATTAATAATCCGTCCAATCTTTTATGTGTGTGCGGATTTTTTGACGTGCGGAAATTAGTTACGCATCTTTCCAATTACGCTTCATATCTCCATGATCTGCACATGCGCCCTGAATAGAAATCACTCCACTTACGCACTTTGCGTGAGTAAGTTACCAGACTTCTTAATTCTGAATTTGGTCCAAAGTGGTTAATGAGCATTTTCCTATGTCTATATCCAAATTGGAGCAAATAAAAAACAAAAAACATTTAAATAGTGTTTGATAACGGTCCATCAATTTGCACCTGTCCTATCCATAGTGTGATTAGAAATGTTTAGAAATATGCATTTGTATTGTGTATGTTAGCCAGCTCTACCAGCTTTCCCAATATGTCTAATAACACTAAATATATTTACTTGTGACAAGAAAACACAATTAAATGTCTCCAAATGGATTTCTTTTAGTGTCTCTCAAACAACAATGTAACTCTCAGTTCATACATGAGCAATGTATATTGTACATATGAACTGAGAGTTAAGTTGGCCATACACTGGGACGATTATCGGTCCCAGCAGGGGGTGGCCCAATAAACAGGAAGATTTCCCGCTAGGAAAATGTCCCGTTATCAGCACTATTCACATCCTTTCCTGGGACCACTTCACACAGCGCGGCTTTGGCTGATCCCTGTCTGTATTACTCCCTGCATTAGATGCTGCTGCATATCTATGTACTATGCAGCTTTGAAGGTATACTTCTAAGCTGTCATAACAGCTTAGTATATATTCATTAGCACCGAGAGCCCTGCCCCCCCCCCCCCTTCCCTCTTCTGCTAGGATTATCAGTCCCAGCAGAGGAGGTGTATGGTGTACTATGCTGCTCTGACAGCTTTGAAGGTATACATCTAAGCTGTCAGAGTAGCTTAGAACATAGATATGCAGCAGCATCTATTGCAGAAATAGGGAACTTTCAGCTTGCTGATTGGCTCCTTCTCATTCAGACATGTTTAAAAATCCAATAAGCGTAACAGAGCGTTTCTGGTGTGTTTATTGGAAGTTTTAAAAATTGATCCTGACCATTAGCTAGAGCGATTTTTGACTCTCTCTAGTGTATGATAAGCTTTACATTGTGGTTTAAGAGACACAAAAAAATCCATTTGGAGACATTTATTGTGATTAGACATATTGGGTTGGTATTGCTGGTTAATGTAGTGTGCTATAGCAATACTTGTTCTAATTCATTGTCTTTGTTATTGGAATATGAGAAGCATACAGGTAACCATCAGCAATTTCCCCTCGCCGTGAAATATACCTCTGTTTGTACCCAATTTTTCCCCAGTTTGTTTCCTCTACTTTGAATTCGGACTAAAGGAAAATTTCCTTTACTCTGCCATTTTTAATTTGAAAGAGGAGAATATTTCATTGTGGTAAATAGAATCGGATATTTTTTAATTTAGATTTTTAGGTGTTTGCCTTCACCTACATAAACAATAAGCAGACTCTATTGGATCATTTTATAATATTGGACATGTTGATAATACTGACCCTACAGCAATGTTTAACATAAACAACGGCTTTCTTCTCAGTAAGATTCAATGTTCTTGGTCCCTTCAGTTATTTCTTTTTTCCCTTCTTCTTCTCGCTTACCTAACAACTTTGACCGGAAACTTCCTTGTAATTGTTCTCAGTTGGAAATATCACAACCTCCACACTCCCATGTATATTTTCCTGTTTAATTTGTCCATCTTGTAGATAGGTGTCACCTCATCAATAACACCAAAGCTGATGTCCATTCTTGCAGCTGGAGACCGTGCAATCTTATATTGGGGTTGTCTAATTCAATGCATTTTATAAAACATAAACTCTATCATAGAGGCTTGATACTAATTGTTTCTTTTTTATTGACAGAGATCACAAATAGTTAAGATGAATACATGAGATGAATACATGAGATGAATACATGAGATGAATACATGAGATGAATACATGAGATGAATACATGAGATGAATACATGAGATGAATACATGAGATGAATACATGAGATGAATACATGAGATGAATACATGAGATGAATACATGAGATGAATACATGAGATGAATACATGAGATGAATACATGAGATGAATACATGAGATGAATACATGAGATGAATACATGAGATGAATACATGAGATGAATACATGAGATGAATACATGAGATGAATACATGAGATGAATACATGAGATGAATACATGAGATGAATACATGAGATGAATACATGAGATGAATACATGAGATGAATACATGAGATGAATACATGAGGGAGGAATACATGGGAGGAATACATGGGAGGAATACATGGGAGGAATACATGGGAGGAATACATAAGAGGAATACATAAGAGGAATACATAAGAGGAATACATAAGAGGAATACATAAGATGAGGACAATTGCCTTTACTCTGGCATGTTTAATTTGAACCAGGTGAATATTTCATTGTGGTAAATAGAATCAGATATTTTTTATTTTGATTTCTAAGTGTTTGCCTTCACCTACAAAAACAATAACCAGACTCTATTGGATCATTGTATAATATTGGACAATATTGTATAATATTGGACATGTCGATAATTCTATAAGCCAACCCCCACTACCTTGAGAAAGATCCTTTTGATCGAAATGTGTCGGACTGTGCCAATATAGACAGGAGGTGGTTGAGCTCCAGATAGCTACTATGTGAGGAGTGTGATTTTACCCGGGTTTTAACATCAAGTCATTACCCCAACTGTAGATCTGGTACAAAGCTCCCCCCTGTGGGGGTGTTCATTTATTTTTATTTATTTTTATTTATTTATATGTTTTGGGTGTTTATTTATCTATCATGTGAAAATTGATTTTATTTAGTTTGGATTAATAAAGTAGGTATATATTTATTACACATTGCGTTTTTTTCTTCTTTCTATATTCAATCATCTACAATGGTATTTGGTTTCCAACTGAGAAAATCCATGGTATTCTTATGAAGAAACAAAAACTCCACTGAAAGTGGCATATGCACTTCAGATCTGAGGATAAGTGAGAGTCATCAGTAGGCGCGCAGATTGTTTACAGTGGGATCCCTGACAACTATCGCAACCTCGTGGAAGACGCTGACCCTTTTGACAAATCCTACACACGAATACCGGCAGGCTAAAGACTGAGCAACACTATCTAATGGGACCACTAACCGTGAGCACGCTACACAGTTTGAGGAGATTGACACTTATTTCATCACATTTGTTGTGTTTTTGCAGACATTGTACTATATTAACTATTTTATGAGACATTTTTTACGTGATATCTTAGTTCATATTGGAGGTTGGTGTATCTCCCATTATTCAG
>WWET01005878.1:40825-67306 GCA_011038615.1 Limnodynastes dumerilii
TCTATAAGGTAATTATACAGCAGGTGCGCAAAGCAAGGGGAGTTCGCACAAAAACAAAACAAGGCCTGGAACTCTAGCCATTACCTAGCGACTAACCATAATCTTCTATAAAGTCAGAGAATTAGTTACAAATATTTGCAGATACATGATAAGCCACCAGCTATATATATATATATATATATGGATTTAAACCTGCCAGGCATGCATTCAAGGAGGCACAGTTGGCCACACCCCCTGTGACGGCTTGCCGCCACTTCGCCACGGCACAGTCATCTCTCCTGCAATCAACAGTTTGGGGGGGGGGCCCAAGAAGTTGCTGTACCGGGGCCCAGAATTTCTCTTGGCGGCCCTGTATGGAGGTAGTATTGTGAGTAGAATCGTTTAACCTGTCATTTAATCTGCCGTTAATCTTTTGGTCAGTAGCAAGAGTATGTAGTGTTTGCCCAGCAATAGTTTTATGTAGAGAGCTCCACACAAAGATTTTCAAAGCCTTTCCTGACTAACAGTTAACCAATGAGGGAGTAGCTGATGTCATTGTGCTACTCTCTTTTTGGCTGTAGCATCTATGCTCTGTCCCCACTTCCTACAGTTTATTTTAGTCTAGCTCAAGAGTCTGCACAGCTCTGACAAAAAGTAATTGTGTGTGTGTGTGTGTGTGTGTTTGTGTGTGTGTGTGTATGATTTTTTTTTTCCTATATCTGTGGTCACTTTATTTATTTATTTTTCTAATAAAAAAAAACATTGCAATCAGGAAACATTTATTAAATAATAAAGATTAAATGATTTTAACATAAATATTAACTTTTATTCACAAAAACTTTAATGAGGGAGGCGTGGTCTAGCTGCAGAAGAGAGCAGATGTGTGTGAGAGGAGCTCCTCAGCTACCGCGATTAAACTCTCCTTTTTATTGGACTAAAGGCTCCAACTTCCACTATCCACACCTTCTAGTTCCTCCCTACCCTCCCAAAGCCTGGACAGAGACCACCGCTTGCCACCTATGCAGTATTCCAGAGCTCTCCAAGGAAAGCGGGTCCACCTCAAAATCAGAATTCTGGATCTGGCCCAATGATCTTACGGCTGCTGTATTGCTTATATATTTTTGTTTTCAAAATTAGCTTACTTATTATGTAAAGTGTCGAAAATAAACCCGACTGCAATCATCAAAAATAAATCAATATATTGGGATATAATGAAAAAAAATCCATGTTACTGCAGCATCCAAATACAAAAAGTAAAAATCTATTCATGTGTCACCTATTTCAAGGATTGGCAACACCTGATATAGAGGATCTTAGTGCATTCAATAGCAGTAGATATACAGGGATAATGTCTGGGTAGCAGATTCCTATGTGACCCAGGAAATTGTTACTTTACTAATATTTGGGGTTTATTTTTTTTGTAAATTATATATAGTAATATCTCTAGCAAATGTTTTGTGTAGTATGGGATATCCTACCTTCCTCACTTGTCTTCCCAGGTCTCCCATTTGGATTGATGATAAAAGCTGCCAAGTACAGCATCACACATTTTATTAATAGTTAATAGCTGCACATATTCCTAAACTGAATTAAAGGACATGCGGCCTGATCCAGAACAAAGCTTCTGAGCGAATTTACGCGTGGCGGAGACGTAACATCGCCTATTTGTAAGTACTGTGCATGTGCACCATAGAAAATATGCTCATTAGCGTAGCGTATGTGAACGTATGGGCTATTCACGTATGTGTCACGTAAATACTTACGTGTGGGTGTGCCAATTTTACGTTACTCCAAAATACGTCTGAATTACGTTAAGTAGGCGGGGGGTTGTATTTAAAGTGTACAGTATGGGCGTGCTTAGCTGCATAAATTCGTCTTCCCTATACGTACGTGTGCGTATGACTGTGGTTACATTGGCAAAAGTTAAGGTAGGGATGGAAAGTGTATCTTGACAAAATACGTATGTTTAAGGGGTGTGCCGAGGGGAGTGTAACGAATTTACGCACACAAAAATAAACGTACGGCAAACGTAGTTCTGGATCTACCCCATGATCCCTTGTGTGATCTGTGTGAATACGAGTTTCAGGACATTTCATTTAAAGGACAACATACCTTCTGGCCTCTTATCTCCGCAACCCCCACAGTGTACTTCCCTGGGTGAGGACCTCGACAGATCTCTTCCTCCTGTGCTGCTGCCTGAGACGACCCGCATATGACCAGGAGCCGCTGGTACTCGGGAGACAAACGCTAACTTGTCTCCAATGCGGGCTGTGAATTTAAGTGCTGCCAGCGCTGAGCCTGCCTGACAAATAGACCCAGCTTCATCCACCACATCTGCTCTGCGACAGATAAGGAGCAGATCGCAGGGCACCATAGCATCTGGGAAGCAACATCATCTGAGCAGGGGGATAAGCCGGGCACACAAACCATTGGCTCAGCCTGTAGCCTGTCACAGACATAGGAAATGTGACAGGCTGACAGGTACAGCACAGGCTGGTGCTGCTGTATAGAGGTCCAGCGCCAACTCACAATGGTCACTGCTGGCTGCAATGTCTGCGCTAAGAAGCAGGGGGATGAGTGGCGGCGCCTATGCAGCATAGTGTCGGGATGTTCTGCATTCCCCCGCGGAGCGCATCCAATGCGCGTATGTGATATTATGCATGATGTACATTGTGTGTGTGTGTGTGTGTGTTTATATTGTATATATTTATATATATATAGATATATATATATATAGAGATATATACAGATATAGAGATATATATATAGATATATAGATATATAGATATAGAGATATAGATATATAGATATATAGAGAGAGATAGATAGAGAGAGATATATATATATATATATATATATATATATATATATATACAATGTGGCTTTGTCCTCAGCGCAATGTCGCCACTTCTGTTCCCCACAGACCAGCTGCATAGACACACAGACACGCGCCGTGTTAACATCACGTGTGGGCGGGGCCTGTCTCGACTGGGCTACTCTCCGCTCCATTCATGGCAGAATCACAATTTGTTACTGAGCGTCGCCATGGTAAACGTCGAACTTGTTTAATGTGTATCCTTCCGCATTCACAGTGCAGGTTGTCCAGTGATTAGAAACAGAGTAGTTAAGCGTAATATAGATCCGGCGCAGCGTCTGTCAGAGTGAATGTCATAAGCGCTATTCTATAGTTTTCTCATGACTCCATAAAACTTTCTTACTCAAAGACATTGAGGACCAGGTAAGTTACTAAAATACTGGCTTTGTATTTTACTGTGTCCTAGGTTTAGAAAAATAGTTCTCGCATTATAGAATAGGCAATACAATAATAATGAGGTTCTGCGGCGGATGGACCACTGGGTAAGACGGCACACCTTTAAGTTAAATTAAGGGCTAAAAAGTATCAAAGGGTCACCCCAGAATGTTTCAGCCAACTTTATTTAATTGATTTGTGCATAGTTTTCAAGGGAAATTTTCTCTTTAACATCTAAAATAGCATTGAAACTACTGATATTTCACCCAAATTACCATGACTAACAGAAATAGTGATCATTATATGGATGCTGTTTGAGACATGCACACATTCTTTATTCAATTCTCAAATGTCAGCAGTATTAGGGGTCTATTTATATCTGCAATATTATTTTTTTTACAGAAAAGTAGGAAAGCAATTGTTCTAATTTTTATTAAGAAATTTGTTACTACATATACACATATATACAAGAATACTGTAAGTACATGCTCTGTTTCTGTCACTATACGTTATCCTGCACCTCAAATTTCTCTATAGAGTTAAAGTGGAAACAATCATTTCCCAAATTTGGATTTTACCATCACTAGCATGCAGCTTGTAAATCCCATGGTGTGACCCCAAAAAGATATACATAAGGTGATGTGACATGACCAAGTGCCACATTGCTGCAAACCAATGTAAACTGACCCTTTAGAGCAGTGCTCCTCAACCAGTGTGCCATGGCACACCAGTGTGCCACGGAATGTTGCCAAGTGTGCCACGGTGCAATGCCTTCAACAGGGGAAAAAGCACTGGAAGACCTTGCCTTAAGGAAATAAGGGGATACTGGGGAGACTGCAGACACATGAATGGGAACTACTAGGGAGGCTGGAAGCACATGAATGGGGTCTACTGGAGAGGCTGCAGACACATGATGGGGGCTACTGGGGAGGCTGCAGACGCATGATGGGGGCTAACATAGTTAAATAAGTTATAAGAAAAAAGTTATTAGCTGCGTTTTTAAATTTTATCAAATAAAAAATAACAATTAAATGTAATATCTGTGTATGCACTTTGTAATTCCTGCCTGTTTTTTGTATATTTTGTTTTTGATGTGCAGCAGAATTCTGGGAAGGGCTTAGGTGTGCCGCGGAATTCTGGGAAGGGCTTAGGTGTGCCGAGGGTGAGAAAAGGTTGAGGAGCACTGCACTGTATATTTTGTTTTTGATGTGCAGCAGAATTCTGGGAAGGGCTTAGGTGTGCCGCGGAATTCTGGGAAGGGCTTAGGTGTGCCGAGGGTGAGAAAAGGTTGAGGAGCACTGGTCTATGGACTCAGAATTCTGGGAAGGGCTTAGGTGTGCCGCGGAATTCTGGGAAGGGCTTAGGTGTGCCGAGGGTGAGAAAAGGTTGAGGAGCACTGGTCTATGGACTCGTAAGTCCCCGACAGCTCGTCCGGCAGAGGGGAGTGTCAGGGTTATTGTTGGGTGTTTCCTTGCTCCGGCCGTGCGTATAATTGGGCACATAAAAAAACGGTTCTCTGAATACGGCCAGGATCATGGATTATGAAAAACAGGCAGTTTAAGAATGCACTGTTGTAACTTTGCTTCCGATGTGGATGAGTTGTGTTTATAAAACGTACTAAAATCTTGATCCAGATCCTTTTATTTATTATTGCTATTGTGTCTGTCCAGAAGTGTCACCATGCACAATGTGTATTTAAAAACATTAATTGAAAGGTAATTTTTCTAACAATGGCTATCATTAATAGTTAATACTGTATAATGCAGATTTAAAAATAAATAAATAAATACTTGTGGTACCTGGTCATCTTTAAGACCTTTTTTATTAAGAAATGAAAATGTCCATCAGTATATCTTTATACTCATGGGGCCTGATCCAGACCTACGCTCATGAAAAACTCTTGTGCGTAGCGTATTTACGCCAGCGTACCTATGATGCACTCCCCTAGACACTCCCCTTGTTCGTACTTACTTTTGCCATCTTGCGCCGAGCAAAAATTACCCTAACTTTTCTGAGCGTAACAGCCGGCGTCCGTAAGCTCCTTGCTTAGTTACGACGCTTAGCACGCCCATACTGTATGATTTAAATGCCTCATCCCGCCCTCGGTGCGTATTTACAGATTCGTATGGCAGGCACGCCCCTCGAGCTTTGTAACGAGGATGGCACGCTCAAAGCCCATACACTCAGAATATTGTTGCGTAACATCTGCCCCACGCATGCGCAGTAAGTACAAATAGCCGTTTTCACGCTTTACGCAAAGCGTAAAAACATGACCGAGCGTAGGTCTGGGTCAGGCCCATGGGGCCAGATTTACCAATCTGCGGGTTTGGAAAAGTCGAGATGATGCCTATAGCAACCAATCAGACTCTCACTTTCATTTTACAAACTAGAGAATTTCAGCTAAAATCTGATTAGTTGCTATGGGCAACATCTCCACTTTTCCAAATCCGCAGTTTAGTAAATCCTGCCCTTGGAATGGCTCTAGATTTACGCAAAATGGGCATTTTCCAATTACATGGATCAGAATTTCATGCATTTTTCACAGATCCCTTCATTGCTTTCTAAGTGTCCACAGACATAGGAAAGGGCAACATCACCCTATTCTATTGTCTTACAATGTCCACATTGTGCGGTAAACAGGCATATTTTAGGTATTCGCCACCAAATTAGTGTAATTTTGTCGTTAAATTGTTTTAAAAAAATTGAAAAATAAAGAAGTTAATAAAATTTTACCCTCTAGAAATATAATAAAACTTAAAATACCCCTGCATTATTTTATTTATTAACATTGACGTCTATTGCACTGTAATTCACACCTCTCAGTGGTGCAAATTACATAGCGTAATTTTGGCTGCTACATTGTTACAGCATCACCGCGTTGTTTAGCAGTTGAAGAGGGTTTTTAATGTACCTGCCATGATTTTTATAGGGTTAACTGTTTTGCACAATGTTGCAAACTAAGCAACATTGCAGCTATAATTGTGGTGAAATGAATCAGGGCCATAGTGTGCTATACCTCTTTGTCGTATAGTGTGGGTGTTTGGGAGGGCAAGAGTGGGATTTGGTGTCCAATTCAGAGCCTCTTGCTTCTATTTGCCTCCAAGGCTTAAAGTTGCCAGCCAGCCCTGGGCAGTGTGCAGGGAAGGAGTTGCTTGCTTGTGCACCTAGCTAGGATTTGTAAGAAGGAATGCTGTGCCTGGGTGCGAATTTCATTTTTGTGTATGATTGATTAAATGGTGATTATCACTCCATGTTTGTTCATTTGGGTGTGGGTCCCCGGTTTAAACAGCTCTTTTCCGATGAGGCCGTTTTCTCCCAGCCAGTTTTGAACTCAATGAGGCATAGCAATCGATCCCCAGAGCACTGAACACGGTGCTCTTAAAGGATGGTGGCAAAACCACAGCACTGAACACAGTGCTCTTAAAGGATGGTGGCAAAACTAACCCCAACCCTTCCCCTAATTCTAACCCTGACCCTCCCTTTCCATTACCCTAACCCTAACTTTCCCTTCCCCGCAGCCTGACCCTAACACTCCATTCCCCGAAGCCTGACCCTAACCCTCCCTTCCCGGCAGCCTGACCCTAACTCTTCATTGCCCGCAGCCTGACCCTAACCTTCCCTTCTCAGCAGCCTGGCCCCAACACTAGCCTTTCCTTCCCCAAAGTCCCTGAAGAGGTTTCTCACCTTTCCTGGTGGTCCACTGAAGCAGCGGGTCCGGCGGCAGCGTTTTAGAAGTTTTTGAGTGCGATAGGCATAATCACCCATTCTGAACAAATTTTTTTTAATTAGATGGGAATTCGAAATAGGTAAAATCGAAAAGGAACTTTCGGCTGTTCCTTTTTCGCAATACCATCTTTCTAAGCGGGGACTTCTACCGGTTCATTCTAGGCTGGAACATAGGCATAAGGTATATTTCATAGGACTGAAAATGAAACTTGTCATTAGTTCCCCAAAGTGTTTGTCAATGTAGTCAAGTCTTTGCATGCAGCTTGTTGCTTCTCATAATGCTAATTAGGCAACTGTATGTGTGTGTTGTTGTGTCTTAGGTTTTATCCCTCACAAAGCACAACATCCCACCACCAACTCTGACATTTTTCAAAGCAAGTAAAGACAAGGGGGTAATTTATTTACTGCGGTTTCTTATCTACTTTCCACATTCACTTTAACCTCCAAGTTATTCCTGACCTTCTTACTATTTATAAGTGACAAATTGTGCCATTATTATTGTGTGTCAGGTATAAAAAAAAACTTGATGCCAGGGCCACAAAAATGCTTATTTCCCCCACCAAGGGCAATTTTTAGATGCATCCAAGCATAGGCACCGATGTTCCTTCTTACAGACTCTCATCGACAGCCAATGCTGCACAAAACAGCAGAACAGTTGTCCTCCCTTCTGCTAATGCATTGAATCAGTCAGGGGCATTTTAAGAAGTGAGGGGGCCCTTGTGCAGGATTTGTACAAGGCCTCTATTCCCCCCTTCCCACTGCAGCACGCCTCCCCCAAACATAGAAAAGGAAAACATTAAAAAAGCAGATGAGCCAGCTGGCTCCGATGCATACTTACTGTATAAATATAGCGATTTCAGTGCAGAGTGTGTGCCATGGGGCCCCCTCTTCTGAGGGGCCTGTGTGCATTGCACACCCTGCATCCATTATAGATACACCAATGCTATCAATGTACATCTTATAATTATAAACTATAAAACAGCGCAAATACTTTGGACCAAACCAGCCTTTGGTTTGCATGAGTAACCGATACCAGATCCCCGCTGTATTCAGACCTGACCCCATCTTAATATTTCCAAACTGCCCTCGCTTAAAATTGGAACGTGTTGGAACTCTGTATAAGGCGGTGGGTGTAAGGCATAGCGATGTGCTGATGTGCGTAACACAAAAAGCTGTCTTGGATTCGGTCCTATATCCTTTTATAATGGAAAAAAAAGAAAAACTCCTGCATCAATATTAATATGCAGCTAAAAACTTAAAAAAAAATGGAACAGCAGCTGGTCCACTTTAAGAATTTCAGAAGGATAAACAAAAAAACTTGGATTAGTATAATACAGCATATGAGATGTCTTAGGACATGCTGTTCTGATGGCGTGGCAGTAGTATCTATCCATATTCTGCCTGTTTCTGTGACAAACAGTACAGTATTAGTCAGCTAACGGGAATGATGTATCCTCTGCAGTGTTCTATTAAAAGTATTTTATTTTATCAACGTCATTCAGCCATCCGATTGCTAGTCGGAGATAAGTAGAGGGCTGGGAACTGACAGACAGTATTAAAGTATAACAAAAATAAACAAACAGAAAAATAAGCGTTTTTATATATGCAAGTAAATTATAACAAAAACATTGCAAGGAAAGAAGTCTATTTTTCAGTGTTCCTCAGCGACCCTAGGGTGAATTTGCAGGGATGTTTTTTGTTAGAGGACAGGGAGAGGGAGTGGAAACATTCCTTTCCATGCTGTCTAAGCATGAGTTGGGTGGGACTCATATAAAGCATGTCTCAACTGGAGAATGGGAAGGATGGTCCAAGTCATAAGGAGTAACGCATGGGAAGCAGACCAAGACAGAGAGAAGGATACACAGAAATGCATTGACAGGAGGCTGAGAAAGAACAGCAATAATATGAGACAGCCTGGTGCATAAATTGCTGACATTATAAAAGTAAGCTTGTTCTTTTTTTCTATTAATCATAAAACTGCATATTTCAACAGCACTTTATCAATACATTTACTGTATTACAGTGACAGAGCCTTTCCACAAGAAGAGACCCTAAACCTATAGCTACTAAGACTATAGCTAGTGCAGTACAGGTGAGTTCTTATGTATTTGTATTACTGACCGAACTTTCATAAGGTTGTGTATGTTTGAAAACATTTTTTATGAATGAAATAGAATATTTGTATTGTTTCTGCAGATTATACTGAATGTTTCTTTACATCTTATTCATTATTTCCATATCATTACATTTACCTAATAGTTACCACCTCTGTTTTCAATCTGTACTGTACAATTCCTTCTAATCTATATGTTGTATGCTATTTTCACTAACTAAGCTTCCTCTGTAGGGATGAATACTTAATATTACTGAAATATTGGTTATTGCTAACGTTGCACTTATATATATTTATATACGTACACGTATATATATTTTCTTGTATCACTGTAATACTTTCTTCAGAGTAATAGTGCTCTGTTAAAATTAAAATAATCTACATTGTAAAGTATTTTGTACAAACTGTTGTCATGCCCTTAGTTTTATGCTGGTAAAGTCTAAGTGAGAATTATTATGTCATACGTTAATTAAACGTAAATTAAATAAGTACTACTGTAAAATTTTAAATAATATTTAAAATTGACACATATATTTGAACAAAATTTAATTTGCGTTTTGACATGTTACAGTAAAGCACAATGCATCTACATTTCAATATATGTTCCCTTTCCACAGTAATTCAAACACAAGTGCAGGGTACTCAGAGCTGTAACTATGTGCCATGGTGCTGGAAGCAAGGGTGCGGTACTAAATTTGGGCATGGCCAACATGACATCACACACATGACACTGCCAGAAGCAGGGTGCTTTGAGCTGTCAAGTTGTCAATGATTAAACAGTTGCTGGTGTATAAATGCTTCATTGCAATTTTCTAAACCAACAAATAGCACAATCCAGAAGCAGTATTCCCATAAGTTTCAGATTGTTGAGAAAGTTAACTGCTATATAGGTTCCCTTTCCTCCCACAAAATGCACCTCCAAACACAAATAGTCACTGCAGTGACTCGTGCTTGTGTCTGTGTTACCATTATTGCATTAGCATTTGCAGTGCTGAAGAATTCAGAGATCGTATTCTGCCATATGTGCTAGTCTGGTGAGGCCATATTGTCTATATTATATGACTAAAAATAGCACTAAAGCATTTGGGGCTAAATTTACAAAACTTAGACTCACTTAGACATACTGGGCCGGATTCAGAGCTCCGGCCGCAATGCAATTGAGGCCGGAGTTCTGAGAAAAGTGCTACTGCGCATGCACAGTAATTTTGGAATGTAATCTACGTTACTTCTTGCAACGTAGAGTGCGTACACGCAGTTTTAAAGACCGCATGTACGCAATCTACGTTGCAAGAAGTAATGTAGATTACGCTCCAGATCAGAAGTTTAGTAAATCTAGCTCTTGGTGTCTTGAGGATACAAAACAGAGTGTTGCAACTGTTATTTTCTAGAATGTAGTAGTTTTAATTAAAGCCAGGGTTGCCGACTATTGAGATCCCGTAGGGAAGCCATACATTACTGTGAGGGGATGGGGCTTAATGATGCGCTTTATGCAAATCATTTCATTAAGCCCCGCCCCTGTCAATCACCACCATGATCTCTGGTGTTAAAGGGGATGGGCGGGACTTGATCATTGAGTCCCGTCTATCCAATTACATGGGTAATTGTTTGGGGGTCGGGGCATGCGGGAGATTTGGCGGCTCTCCCGGGATACTGGGAGAATGGCCCACATTTTGTGAGTCTCCTGGATATTCCGGGAGAGTTGGCAACCCAGATTAAAGCTAATATCCTATTGGTTGCAACACAGGGCAATAAACTTTTCTAACCCCTTTAACCTTTTATCACCAAAATGAACACTCAGGGCTAAATAAATGGATTTGGCTGCTCTTAGGCACCACATAAATTGCTGTTAACTCCCATCTTGCTATATCTTAAAAAGTTGTATTATGAGGAAAAATACAGAGCCCTATTATAAAGGATAATTGGCATATAGAGAACTTTATTATGGAGCATACATTTATTATACCACATATATATGGGGTATATAGAACTTAGCACAAGGTCAGCTTCCAGACTGCAGAAGTGCCCGCTGACTTTTCCAGCTCAACAACAATTAAGATAGTGGCTCCTGGAAACTTGTTTATCATTATTAAGCAATAGCTACCAGCAGGAGCTAAGTATTATTAATGTGCTTTGCTTAGTCTTTTATTAAATATTATCGTTGATTAGGATTTGTCTTGTGTTGTCTCCTTTAATTCCTGGTATTTAAGGAACTCACAAGTTCCACTAAGAACAGTGCTATACATTCAGTTACATGCTGCCACTAGACTAAATTCACAAGATAGTGTTTATGACAGTTTTATCTCCCCTCAGATAAGACTGACAGCAGAGGTGTTCAAAAAACAGTTATGCCAGTAGACGTTCCAGCTCATTAACTCGCTCAAGATTTATTGCATGTATTTTATACATACAACTGTATTTCATACATGTAAACTCAAATGGAAACATACAACAAATGTAGATGTAATCTATTTTAAAGTTAGGGGTTAAACTTTTTGCCCTGTCTCTATTGTGAAATTTCACAGTAAATGTTGTATTATAATTACAGATTACAGATTATTATGGATAGAATTCATACACATATTCTTTGTTAGTTGACAATGGGAATGTAAAATGTATACACATATCTTCAATGAGTTCAGTGTTGAGAGAAGAAGAGATTAGGCTATGAGATTGGTATCAGCCCTGACACCTACTTTATGCATACAGTGGGCCAAACTTAAACACAAAGAGAGACATCAGATCTGATCCAGAGTATTTTTTTAGGTGTAAGCACAGTATGTGTTCACACTTCACATGAGTTGTGCACATTTTAAACAACTGATCTGCACATGCACTGCAGTAAAACTCTGGGTCAGCTCCATCCTCCTTTTGGAGAAACTCCACTTATATAATGGGTCATTTAAAAACAATCCTGATGCAAGTAAGTGTAGACTTTTGCATAATTAAGTTACGTCAGAGTTGCCTACTTTTTATTTCTTCCCTCCGAGAAGCAATATATACCTTTCATTAAGCAACTGCAAAGTTAAATGCTTATTCAGTAGTCGCATATTGCTATGGTCATCAGCATTATATAGGACTTAGACATGCTATACATACAAATGATCAAGCCAAAATTGTGTGCTATTGGGCTTGTTTGCAGGAACGCACCTTACTGTACAAATGGGCAATAGTAGTCCAGGCCTTCCCTTCCCTGATCTCCTTATTTGCAGGCAGTTGCAGCAGCGCATTATATTCCAGTGTGGATGGCCACAATTGGTTAACTTCTGTTTCAGGCGTGCTACATTACTCACTCAGGTGTACTCTGCATTCTCAATCCAAAGTCTAAAATATTCTTTTAGGGTCAGACTAAAAAGCCACTAATGTATGAGTGTTGAGGTTGAGACTTATTCATTACTTGATTTTCTCCTAACTATGAATGAAGTCCAAAGTATAGATTGTTTAGTGTGTAGTAGGTGCTCCTTGCTCAGAGCAAGAATACAGGAATATGAAATGAGTTAAAGAACTATAAATAAATTGATGAACCTATTTTAGTGGGCGGGTCTTTCATTGTGAAAATGCCATTCATAATTAAGAAAGGTCTAATTTCCACTGAATCCAATTATAATAAAAAAAAATGATCTACCAAATGAATCTAAGAAGTCTTTTGTGATAACTAGAACTTAAAAGTTTTAAATAGAGAAAGTGGTGATTGTTAAGAGGAAGGAAGTTAGACTTTGAAGTTGCATTGACACTTTTCTACATTGCAAAAGATATTTCTGTCTGGCCTGGTTCAGTTTACAGAGCTGTCACTGAAGACAGGAAAGCTGGTTACACTATGGACATGTCATTGCAGGACGAAAATAAAAGAAAATTGTGGTTTGCATCCATTGTGTTTCTTGATTAAAGTACAAGAAGGCATTTGGTCACATTCACAGGTTATAGATAATATACTAAATAATATTTTATTTTATTATATTTGCATTATTTGCCCATCATTAAAACTTAACAAATTCATTTAGAAAAACCTAGTTTGTCAATTCAAACAAAATTAATTCTGTTTGTCACCGGATGTGTCACTTATCTACCGCCACGTTCGCCTTGGTGCCATGTTCTTGGTTGTGATAAGATCCAGAGCTACGTGATCGCACGGCTCGCCCGCCCCCTAGCAACGGCCCTGCGTAACAGCTTTGTATTTATGCTCGCGGGGGTGGGCCAGGCATACGATCTCCGTAATTACGAATCGAGGGCGGGGTGAGGCATTTAAATCGTACAGTATGGGCGTGCTAAGCGTCGTAACTAGGCAGTGAGCTTACGGACACACGCGGTTATGCTCAGAAAAGTTAGGGTAGGTTTTGCTGAGAAGGCAAAAGTAATTACGACCAAGGGGAGTGCCAAGCGTAGCGCATCGGAGCTATGCACATGAGTGTTTCATGAGCGTGGGTCTGGAGCAGGCCCTTTGGGGTAGATCCAATAGATAATATACTAAATAATATTTTATTTTATTATATTTGCATTATTTGCCCATCATTAAAACTTAACAAATTCATTTAGAAAAACCTAGTTTGTCAATTCAAACAAAATTCATTCTGTTTATCACCGGATGCTGTCACTTATCTCCCGCCACGTTCGCCTTGGTGCCATGTTCTTGGCTGTGATATTGGGCAAGATCCAGAGCTACATTTTCATTACGTTTCCTAGCGTAGCGTAATAACCATGCACTCCCCTTGGCACTCCCCTCGGCTTTATGTAGTTTAGCCGTGTTACGTTTTCCAAACCCTACCAAAACTTTTACAAGCATAACTCCTGTCGGCCGTAATGGTTGCACGTACTTACACATCTAAGCACGCCCATATTGTACGATTTAAATGCGTCCCTTGCTTCCGATGCATATTTACGGGTGTCGTATGGTTGGCACACCCCTTCATTCATAGTTACGCTGTTGATAGTAGTCTTGTACGTACGTTCAGCGTTAAGTGTCATAACATCTGCCGCGCGCGAAAAAGCGTTTTTACGTCTCCGGCTAGCATAGATACGCCAGCGTACTTAGTTCTGGATCTACCCCATTAGCTGTAAATTCAGCAATTTTTTAGTCCTGGAATATCTCTCAGTATATAAACGTTTCTGCAGCCCCTTTGATTGGCATCAGCAGTCCCTGAGTCCTTTTGGTATTTTCTTTATGAAAGTAACAATAAATGCAAATGTATAACACTGTTACATTCAAGTTACTTCATAATAACAAAGGAGAAGATTGACACCTCTGTTGCCACTCCACTCAGTGCTTCAGACTTATGATAGCAAGAAAAATAAAAACTTCTGTGACGACCCCATGCAATATCACAGCTGGAACGGTCTCCCATTGCTGGCTTGATCCTTTTAGACATGACATATGGTGAAAAAGAGAAAGCCTCAATTATTGACCCCTATGTGATGCCCCTAACCTAGGCAAATAATGACATTGGTATCTGGGGAGATTGCATAGCATGTAGCCAGCTTTAACTAGCTAAAACTGTACTGCATTTAATATTACTGTTGCTTAAAAATAAGAAATAAGGCACTAGGTAATACCAGGGACACTTTATCTCCCATTACAAATATGTTTAGCACAGGCTATATTCTACAAATTGTCAAGTAGGTAATGTCTTTGGGCCAGATCCAGACCTACGTCCGCTTGCGTTTTTACAGTGGGCGTAAGCGTAAAAACGGCCTTTTGCACTTACTGCGCATGCGTGGGGCAGATGTTACGCTCATGTTACGGTCTGAGAAACTGAGCGTTTGGGCCTTGATCGTAACAGCAGTGCCGTTTCTAGACCTAGCAGAGCCCAGGGCGGTAAAAAAAATCCCCCCTCCCAAAAAAAATAAAAAAATTATACACACACTGTGTCCCATATTCATATACACACACACTTCAACTGTTACCCCCTTCATCACACATTGTGCCCCCTCATCATACACACACTGTGCCCCCTCATCATACACACACTGTGCCCCATCTTCATATACACACACACTTCAACTGTTACCCCCTTCATCACACACTGTGCCCCCTCATCATATGCACACTATGCCCCATCTTCATATACACACATACTTCAACTGTTACCCCCTTCATCACACACTGTGCCCCCTCATCATACATACACTGTGCCCCATCTTCATATACACATACACACTGTGCCCCCTTCAACTGTTACGCCTTCATGACACACTGTGCGCCTTCATCATACACACACTGTGACCCCTTCATCATACACACACTGTGCCTCCTTCATCATACACACACACTGTGTCCCCCCTTCATCATACACACACACATACTGTGCCCCCCTCATCATTATACACATACACTGTGGCCCCTCATTATACACTCACACTGTGTCCCCTCATTATACACTCACACTGTGGCCCCTCATTATACACTCACACTGCCCCTTCCTCATACACACACTGGGCCGGATCCAGAACTATGTCCATCTTCCATAGACGGACGTAATTCAATGAACAATAGCTACTGCGCATTCGTAGTAGCTATTGTACGTAATCTGCGTATCGTTTCAATACGTAGATTTCGTATATGCGGTCTAAAAGACCACTGCACGGGGGGAGGGCTGCAGGAAGTGCCCCCCTTTTAGTTATCTAGGGACGCGCCCCGTGCGCTCGCATGGCTCGTCCGCACCTAGAAACGGCCCTGCGTAACAGCTTCGTATTTACGCTCGAGGGGGTGGGCCAGGCATACGATCTACGTAATTACGAATCGAGGGCGGGGTGAGGCATTTAAATCGTACAGTATGGGCGTGCTAAGCATCGTAACTAGGCAATGAGCTTACGGACGCACGTGGTTACGCTCAGAAAAGTTAGGGTAGGTTACGACCAAAGGGAGTGCCAAGAGGAGAGCATCGGAGCTATGCACATGAGCGTTTCATGAGCATAGTTCTGGATCCGGCCCTTTGTGTATAGTAGAATTATTGTTAAGTAGTGGATTTATTAAGTAAATGAAAAAAGTATAATCCTCTACAAATACTGTAATCTCTTTGAGTTACTTACGGCTCATATAAAGGCAGAAACATTATTAGTTATAAAGGTTTATAATACAAAGGAAGGAATCGTTTGATATATTGAGAACTTATTTTATTTAGATTTTATATTTGTATTACAACATTTTAACTTCTGATTTTCTACCCCCTGTAGGTGAAGGTCTCAAAAATGAACAACTGTGTGAATAATTACGGAAATGATACCATCCTAAGTTCCCAGGCTTCCCGCCTGTCTGGGGCAATATTTCTAGGTCTAGCAGCATCTTTGGGTTTGCCTGGAAACGCTTTCATCATCTGGAGCATCCTATGGAAAATGAAAGGCAGAGAGAAATCCGTGACATGCATCCTTGTCCTTAACCTAGCGATGGCTGACGGGGCCGTCCTTCTCCTCACACCATTTTTTATTATGTTTTTGGCTCAGCAGAACTGGATATTTGGTAGAGGGGTCTGTAAGGTGGCCTATTATCTTTGCTGCCTCAACATGTATGCAAGTATTTTCATTATTGCTTTAATGAGCATGGATCGCTTCCTAGCTGTTTTCCGTCCTTATATGGCTCAGTCTCTCCGTAAAAGGGAAGTCGTAACAAGAGTTCTTCTAGCCATATGGCTCCTGGCAGGGGCTTTGGCCATTCCAGCATTTGCCTTCAGAGAAGTAATTGACAACCAAGAAATGCATAGCAAGATTTGTGAGCCTTGCCATGCCAGCCGCGGATTGGCTATCTTCCACTACACTTTTGAAACATTGGTGGCTTTCTTGCTTCCTTTTCCAATGGTATGTTTTAGTTATTTGCTGGTGTTAATCAAGCTGAAATCAAGCCGGTTTGGACATAGGTCACGGATTGAGAAACTGATTGCTGCTATTTTGCTAACTTTTGCCATCCTGTGGCTGCCCTACCATGTAGTCAATGCAATACAGGTGACTGCCAACCTGACCTCTGGAAATATATCTGAGAAACTGGCAAAAGCCGCTAAAAAGAGCAGAGCTGGGGCTACTGCTTTAGCCTTCTTTAGCGCCTGTGTCAACCCTCTTCTCTATGCCTTTGCGGCTTCAGATCTCTTTAAAGTATTCGGTGTAGGATTTGTAGCAAAACTAATGGAAGGGACAGTAGCAGAAATCCAAAAAAGGGTTAAGTCCCAGCGAGATCTTGTAAAGGAGCTTGTTAGGACTGTGAGTCGTGGAGAATCCATAGATCTTGACGCGAAAAATGGAGTAAAATTAGAACCACTGATGGAAGAATTGTAGCCTTGAATACTGTATGATAAATGGACAGAGTATGGACTGAGTAGATTGTCTTTTCATTCCTTATCCGGCGTAAGCTGTTATGGACTGTAAAACTAAAGGTGTACTTTATTGTATTAACAAAAACAATAAAATACTTTGGATTATAGGACAATAAAGTTCTTAAACACTAACTAGCACATCTGTTTAATGTTAGACAAAAAGCATTCTGAACACATTCACTTGAGCATCGGCTGTTCCTGTTGTTATATGTGTCTATATTACTGCTTTACATTGTAGTATGTGACAATACGATCATAATATTTATTACTGAACAAAATTTTTATGAGACAGGACCGTTTTCACACCTATCTCACCCGTCCTGCCACTAATCCACCCCCGTTTTACAGTACCATATGGCACTTATGAGCGCCATAGGGCTACCTTATCTTAAGAAAGAGACAGACAATACCTCTCCTCGCCTCCCCCCTCCAACTCTACCACTCCCTGAGGCGGCTTAAAGGCCTCATTTTACTAAACTACTCTGTCTTTAAAGACCACACAGAGGCAATCTACACACCTAACTGGTACGTAGATTGCATAAATGACCTACTACGCATGTGTTTTGTAAAGTTTTGTAACTCTTATGTGTGAATACGGCCCACAGACCATAAACCATGGCAATGTAATTATGTTTATTAAACAGAATACTTGTACACTGATATCATATGTTCAGATTAGTCAGTGATGGAACTACAGTTAAACAGCATGAAATGTCCATTATGGCCCATCTAAAACCTCTGAGGCTCCCTCCCTGCCGTAAAATGACCTGAATGTGGCTTCTGGACCTGTATTGGCCTTCAAGGTCCAACCCTGAAAGCCAGAACTGTTCACTGAACCACTAACCTATTTTTTTAATGTGGCCCAATTTATTTACATCAGCGCCTGCTTTCTTCTAACAATAAAATGAAAACAAACTGTAGAATTGTTAATATGGACTATTTCCTGTAACTTATGGACCAGTTGCAGAATTGCTAAAGCAAACCAACTTACCCATGCAGCTTGCATAAGTCATCTTGCATTTATACTGTGCAAGCCTAGTACAAGGACTGGCGCATCTGAAGCCAGCCAAGTGATGCTGCGTTCCTATGTGGAAATCTTTTAACGCATGGCAGGCCCACCCACTATGCATACTTGATACCCACTGTGGGTGGTATCTGGAATGCTGATGGGCTAAGCACTTACATATAACGCTGCATTCTGTACATGGCCTTTCCGACACTTAAGGTAGTGCATGGAAGGGTTGTGCTTACAAGGGGAGTACCTGGGAGAACCTAAGCTTCATTCTGAAATTGACCTTAAATAAGTAAATATGTGGAGAAAAAAGCATTTCTTGAGTAACATGTAAAGTATATATATAGACCATTGATTATATACCATGCATATATACAGAGGTGTCAGAAACTTTTGCAAATGTGTATCCTAGTTTTGGTGACAACTTTTTACTGAAGGTGCACTCAATTTCGCTTGCCTTTTGGTATCTGTCTATACCTGTCTGCTTTGCATTCCTCTCTTTGCCAACATTGAGAAAAATAAGATTTCCCATTTCTCTTGCCAGGATTGCAAAGCTTTATGTATTTAATCAGTCAGCTGCTGGAAAATTACTATAACGCTTGACTTAAGCTAGGTCACCAGAGCATGTATAAATAAAGGCAAATGCTACAGAGAAACTTCCCCAATACTTTTATATTTACCAGTGATAGATGTCATTCTATACATAATATAGAAGAGCAAAGGAAAACATCAATACAGCGTACATTTGTATCTATTTTTTCAAACATATCTGCAGAATTTGCTGTGATCACTAGAGGGCGCCAGAAATCAAAAGCAGAAATATTTTTAAACCAAAATGAGCTGAGTTGTTGGGAAACGGAATTTCACAGGAAAATAGGTGATAAAATATAGCAGCTCCAGCAATATCACATTTGCAAAAATGAAAAAAAAAATCTAAAAGCGTCATGGCAAACAAAGCAAATATTTACCAGAAATGATGATGTTGCTTATTGATATGCAGTGAGTGTGAGAATAGAACATGTAGCCTCATGCCTACTAGTAGGAATGTTTAGCAGGTAAAGCAATGACAAAAAAAAAAAAGTACAAACTTGCAACACATGTTTACAACAGTAACAGAAGCATCTTTGAGCTGAATAAAACAACTTTGTCAAACTCACTACATTGTAGCCAGGACTGTCTGGTGAAGGCTGTTGGCTACATAAATAATCTGTACTTTTGGATCTATTAAGAGAATTTATTTCCTTGTGCTGTATTGGACAGGATGGGTGGGGAGAGAAGCAATGTGTTAGTCATTGATTGCAAGCTATCACAGAGAGACTAGAGGACAGAGTGTTTGCTTGTTACTGAAATACCTTCTGACACTACAGCAACGGAAACACTTCAGTAAAAGTGAGTATTGCTGGTTTGTAATACAGAACTTTCAGTTCCTGCGCTGTGACAGTTATTTCAATTCGGATATGTTAGGTAATAATGGGTTGAGAAAAAACTAAACTTTTTCTTTCTTAATATTTCCCAACATAAGGTAACTGGTTCAAATGACTATGAACAGTGGTCAGTGGTTTGCTTGGTACTTGTGAACATTTCTAATATAATTACTAACAATGCTACAGAAATAAAACTGTGATTCTTTTCTTATTTAATTTATTTGTATTTAATGATGAAAAGCATGAATGCAACTTTTTCTTGTGGCCAGTAAAAGGTCTGGAATAAAGACACTTTGAATATATTATGCAACATTTTTAGCAAAGTATTTCTATTATGTTTATCATCTGTAACAGTTATAAATGTACTTTATACAATTTAAGACATTCTTTCTATTTAAGATAAAATGATAGTATATACAGAGTTTGTTTATGACTCGGGGGTCTGAAAGACCGCACGGAAGAGATGAGTGAACTCCTCCTATCACCCCCTTCTCTCGTGCAGACTTTAGGTGACTTGAGCTGCCTTAAGGCATCCTTAAGTCACCCCTGAGGATCCCCATTCCCCCTTCCCCATTCCCCTTGTGTAGTTTTGGTAGGCGTATGGTAAAATTCTTACCTGCAGAATGGATCTCTTATCACACAAAACTGAATTCTGTACGATCGGATATCTGCTCGTAATTCTGCGCATAACATTTGAACTGCACATACTCCCTCCCCTCCAGACACGCCTCTTATGCACTTTGGGCCTGATCCAGACCTACGGTCGCCCTGGGAATTACAGCCGCCACGCACAACCTTCATACGGCGGCGTAATGGCCGGCACCTGTAACTATAGTTACGGCCGCTGGCTGTTACGAGAAGGGGGATGTCCCCCTCTTTACGCATGCCGTATCTCCGCCATCAAGGCGGAGATAGGCATGTAAATTAGGGAACGGGCGGAGAAAGCCCCGTTACGATCAGCAATGTGGCCGTAAGGCTGCAGAGCTGATCGTAATTGTTAGGGTAGGAATCTGGACATGTTGCGTGCACTCGCCGCTACGATGGTGGCCGTACAGACCTCGGGCAGCCGTAAGGCACCCGTAGGTCTGGATCAGGCCCTTTGTGTGAGTAAGTCGGGTGCCAGACATAAGCCTGGATCCAGACCCAAATCATTCTAAATATCATGTGTTTTATGATTTGCTGGAATCTTTAAGCTCTGGACTGGATCTAGACCACCGAATGACAGCTGAATGCGTAAATCGGCTTTCGCTCAATAGCCTGGAGCTTAGAGCTAAAACTACAGTGGTAGCAGAGGTCTGAATCCAGTCCAAAAATATTTGACACTTTCATCCTATTTGCAAGAAATCTTATTTATATATGGGCATATGAAAAAATGGAGGCTAGCGGGTACTATAGCATCTCCAGGAGATCTCGGGGGTAATATATATATGCTGGTATTGGAGCGGAGCTTAATTATGCAGTTTATGCAAACCATAAATCGAAAATCACGTCATTGAGTCCAGTCATTGCTGTAATGAAAGGCATGGGCAGGACTTGCAATAGGTTTGCCAGCTCATCCGAGTTTCGCAAACCCTGTACTACAGGAAGACTGATGGTGCCTAAAAAAAAAACACTTGAGTTTAAATTCCAGAGGACCTCTAAATGATAAATCTACCTCTTTTCTGTTTAAGCTAAATTAATCATTTGCTCTCTATTTTTACAATTACAACATATATTTTGAGAGCTTTTTTTAAACAAATTTCAGTTTTAATTTAAATATTTCTACTAATTTGACTTATCAGATGAATGTTAAGTTGTGCATGAAGACAGTCTGTAACACATTGTTTTATTTATTCCTGTATTGAGACCTGAAACTACTTGTTATAGTGTTGCAATGTTTACAGAAATGTTATTGTTCATCAGCATTGCAAAATGCAATATTTCTCAACCATGTCCAGATGGTGATGACAGGATTTCAAATTACCTGTTCTTTTTGTGCTAGAGGTTTTATCAACTTAAATCAATTGCATGAAGCAGATGCCTTTTTAGATTAGTTTGGTGCTTTCCTTAGAGCTTACTAAATTGCGGGAAAGGAAAAATGTAGATGTTGCCAAAATGTCAGCTAGAATCTGATTGGTTGTCATAGGCAACATCTCCACTTTTCCACAGCTTAGTAAATCTGGCCCCAAGACTGCTCCAATATTGGAACAGACGGGGTGACAGCAAAGTGGCTGCAGTCACTTGGTCTGTCCCTTCCTGCCTAATGTAATTGTGAAACAACCATTGGTGATTTTCTACTAAAATGTCTGCATTGCGTAATTTCACCGTACTTATGGCTATCATAATATTGGCACGCCCTTCTGGAACATTTTAACGCTACTGTTACGTGAAAGGCCCTTATCTCACAGATACGTTGTGTAACATGCCGCGCACATGCTAAGTACATACAAAAAAGCGTTTTTACGTCTCCTCCAGGCGTAAATATGCCGGAAAATGTTCTTCTGGATCTGCCCCAATTAAACTACTGACAGAGGGTCTGGGATGAACTGACAAGAGGTCATTGGCCTGCTAATGTACAGTTCTAAGCGGGAAGTATACCGCCAATATCTGCTACTGCTGCTGCAGTAGGATGCAACCAATACCTGCTGCTATAGAGCTAAGGTAAGTATCGACGGGCCCCATTTGCTGCAGGCCCAGGACAATAGTCCAGGCTGTCATTCCTTCCTGATGTTCACAACAAACATAAGTATTGCAAATATGGTTCTGGTCTTATGTGTATCACCAGACCCTTCAACATGACCCATTCCATTAGGTACAATTTAATCCGCTCCTTAGCTTCCAACTGTCACTCACCTGGTTTAAATGAATTAACTGATATTTAAAAAAAATATTTGCCTCTTCAACAAAGGTGGTCACCATAGTAACTGACAGTTGGAATCTGAGGAGCAGAGTATTTTGCTCCTAATGGAATGGGTCATGTTGGAGGGTAAGTATCACTTGTAATACAGACAAATCAGTTGATATTTATAATTTCTATAACCATACTTGCCGACTCTCCCGGAATGTCTGGTAGACTCCCTGGAATCCTTGGAGACCTCCCAGACTCCCAGGAGAGCAAGCCTTTCTCCCGTAAACAAGAACTGTGAAAAAAAAAGACTACTGCGCATGCGTGGGACGCGGGAGGACGCGATAGATGACATGGCTGACGACAGGACGTGCCCTTTCCAGAAGACGCTGGCCATTGCGGAGCTAGGAGGGTTGGTAAGTCAGAGTGAAGTCAGAAGACGGCTGCGGAGGAGGGAGGAAACAGGGAGAAAAAGGTAAGTGTAAAGGAGAGTGGCTGAAGAAATATGGTGGGGAATACTGAGTGAGGCTGACAAATTATGCTGGGGAATACTAAGTGGGGCTGACAAAATATGACGGGAATACTAAGGTGGGGGGGGGGCTGACAAAATATGCTGGGGAATACTGAGAGAGACTGTGTTACGACACTCCGGTTTTTCTGGATGAGAACCGGAGTGGTCGTGGAGAGATCAGTGAATTGGTGTGGTACCTCGGGATTACCTCGGTGAGTACCGGGGTGACCACGTGAGAAAGAGGTAGTGTGATCGAGTCGACTGCCGGGGCACGTGAACTTTATTATCGGGGGGTTTTCACCAGAGCCCCTGATGGTGGGGATGGATTTGGCTGCGACCCAATAACCTGGTCGTACCCCATTGAACCGGACCCGTGGAAAAGAGAAATAAGACACCAGAGGTGAGTACCCAAACCGGGGGAGAGATGGATCCAAGAAAAGAGGGAGCAGGGCAGGTCGGAAGGAACTGATCTGCGACGGACGACAATTAACACTGAACAAGGTACGATGGACGGAAGATGGTTCACAGGACAGGACAAGACGGACAAGGGCACGCACGCGCTCAGGCATCCAGCGGGACCCCTGAAAGGGGTAACATAGACATACACTCCAGGGAAAAGGGCAGGCAAATGGGAGAGGATAGATACACATAGGAGGGAGAAAAAGGGACTGGATACACTAGATAAACCAGGCAGGAATAAGGACAGGATAAAGGACACTCAACGGTCAGATCACTAGGCAAGAGCACTAGGCACACGATATAGCAGACTACAGCACTGTGGAACAGAAGCTATATTCGGCGCCAAGTGCTGGGAGCAGAGGAATCAAATAGAGGCTGCTGGTCACTGATTGGCCAGCAGCCATAACGGGGAAGGACAGAAAGAGAGGAGATAGAGCGCGCGTCCACCAACAACCTACCACGTTTACATGACGCTGGCGGCATGTGTGGGCGCGCTACAGCAGGAGAACGGCAGCGTCGGGATCTGGAGGTGAGTGCAGATCGCGCCACTCTAGCAGTGGCACGTAACAGACTGACACGCTATGCTGGGGAATACTGAGAGGGGTTGACAAAATATGCTGGGGAATACTGAGGGGGGCTGGATACTTTGCAAAACACCCATATGTAAATCCTGGCACCGCAGGGACCGCCCTCTGGCGATGCAGGGACCGCCCCCAGGCGACGCAGTGACCACCCCCGGGGATGCAGGGACCACCCCCGGGGATGCAGGGACCACCCCTATGCTTTTTACTTTTCTCCCTGAAATGATTTTTCAGAAGAAGACAACCATGTCTATAACTTTGTAAGTCACTGTCATACCTACCAAAAAACAGAATACTGCAACCCCAAGGGACTATCAGCTAGAGGAGGTGTGTGTTTTCTACACAATGACCAGTTTAAAGAGGCTGGTCTGAACCGGAAATGAAAAAATACATTGTATATAATGTTACATATTATGTATTTATTAATATTAGTCAAAAAAATTGTTAGGGACCTGTACGCTAGAGGAGGTGTGTGTTTTCTACACAATGACCAAAATAACCTCTAGTATCAGTTTAAAGAGGCTGGTATGAACCGGAAATTAAAAAATACATTGTATATAAGTTAAGGTAGCTTTCAGCCAGCATAAGCGAGGGTAAGTACGCTGGGGGCAGGGGAAGTGTCAGGGGGAGTCCACGATGTAACACTGAACGTTAGTATGCTCACATCGTAGCTCTGGATCAGGCCCTATGTCCTTAAAAAGACTTTTAAAAACAATGTAACATTTCCAGGTGCTAAGTTTCTCCCCACAATCCAATAACATGCTAGCAGCTTCATTGGCTACTTACTAAAATTAGTGTGCGTGTGTGTGTGTGTGTGTGTGTGTGTGTCAGGGAATTTAGACTGGAAGCTCCAAAGGGTACAGGAGGTTCTGCCCACTGTATGTTTCATTCACACGTTCTTGCTGATATATTTGGGAGGGTATATATTTAACCAAATGTTATAACTAAAAAGACAAATGATCCTCTATTCAGCAAACACATTATGAATGCCTTGTTTTTATGCAATGTATATTAAGGATTTTTACAGTTCTATTGCATGGCACCAAGTTTCTGATCCCCTGGAATACAGAAAATCAGATAAACCTCTTTGGGGACAGAACTTCATGCATTAGTGTTCACCACAAAATGAGGGATTTTAGCTTGATTCAAAGTTTTTTTTAATCTTTATTAATGCACACACTAAATTGCAAGCATTTAGCAATAGATAATGTAATAACGCCCCCAAACACACACACACCTGTTTTCTTATGCTACTTAATCCTGTATATGTTTCTTGTTTATGTGCATGTCACCACAAGATAAGAAATGTTTTACTAAATCTACTAGTCTCTCATTTTGCCTCTCTCAAGCAACTTACTTCACCAACATCAACACTAAAATAATGTAACCAAGTGCTCCTATAATATGGGCTCCTATAGCAAGGGGTGAAGAATGCTTCCTTACAGCACTGGGGATATGGATTGGATTAATACATTGTGAAGTGTGTATGCTCTCCGGGAGTTTAAATTAGTCCAAAACAATCCCACAATTACCATAAGCTTTAATGGTTTGCTACAAAAGATTGCACAATAGTGTACATGTGTTTTTTTGTTTGTTTGTTGTTTGTTTCACTGTGTCAGAGACTGATGCTTGTCCAAAATGCATGCTTTACATTCTGCAATAATATAACGTTTGCTGTGTGTTGGAAAAATAAGTGCTACATAAAATATAGCTTTTTTTTATTACTTTGTGTAAGTTCCACATTCTGGACCTGATACAGATTTTGAGTAAGTCAGGGGATGTACTGAAGATGTTACTGACAAGTAACCTCAGTGTACTAGTGCGCCAGATTTTATGAACCGTAACTCCCTCCATACGGAACTTGGTTCCATACAGTAGGAGTTCCGTGGAAGGGGCCAGCCCTTCATTTCCACATGCCTATTCCCCGCCAGACATAATGAAGAGCCGAGGGTGGAGAGTTGTAGAACCGCACAGTCAGGACGCAGGTCAAAGCACAAAAGTTAAGGCACAAAAGAGGGGAGTGACAAGGGACTGCAATCACCTCTTCCGTGCAGACTGCCAGGTCTCCGTGCATACGGAAGTCACACAGAGATCTGTGGAGTTCCGTGGGCCAGCCCTTCATTTCCACATGCCTATTCCCCGCCAGACATAATGAAGAGCCGAGGGTGGAGAGTTGTAGAACCGCACAGTCAGGACGCAGGTCAAAGCACAAAAGTTAAGTTACAAAAGAGGGGAGTGACAAGGGACTGCAATCACCTCTTCCGTGCAGACTGCCAGGTCTCCGTGCATACGGAAGTCACACACAGATCTG
>WWET01005879.1:7081-19049 GCA_011038615.1 Limnodynastes dumerilii
TAAATGACCATTTGAGGGCGCGGTTAGTTAGATACGCACGTACGGCGGCAATATACGCTCGGAAATGCACATTGAAATATACGGGTGGGTCGAGGCTCTCGTAAGTCACCTTCAACCCGTCCGTATGAGGGGAGGGTCATGGGTGTTTCCTTGCTACGGCCGTGCGCATATTTGCGTACTTTAAAGAGACGGATCTCTGAATATGGTCCACTCTTCCTCCCAAGAGGCTGTACGTGACACATCCCTGTGTCGAGCGTATTTGGGACAGGTTGTGAGGTCAGAATCTTGCCGGAGCCATGGGTTGAAGAGAATGTTAGTCCATTATATTTAGTTTCCGTGACTCTTAACACCATCACTGGCCTCTGCGTCATTATTTCTAGGTCCTCAGTTCTGCGTACAATCTGTTTATATTGTGCCGTAACCTGTAAACGATGTCAGTTGCCGGCAAGAAAAGGCACTTTTAGAAATAGAGACAGCCGAAAGCTCTTTTTCGTCTGTCTCTATTTTGATAAGGCAGCCTTTTGCGTATTTTTTATTTTAGAATGGGTAAGTGTGCCGATCAGCCTACTTACCCATTCATTATTCGGAAGCCGCCGGGCCCATCGCATCGCAAGCCGCTGGACCTGTCACAGCTGCCGACACCCGCTGCAGACCTCACTGGAGAGGTGAGTTAACCTCTCTGGGGACTTTTAGGGTTGAGCTCTGGGGAAGGAAGGGTTAGGGTCATGAAAGGGGAGGGTTAGGGTCAGCATGCAGGTAAGCTTAGGCTACGAGAATGGGAGTCTTAGGGTTAGGATGTGGGTAGGGGAGTCTTAGGGTCAGGCTACAGGGTTTGGAGTCTTAGGGTCAGGCTGCAGGGAAAAGAGGGTTAGGGTCAGGCTGCAGGGAAAAGAGGGTTAGGGTCAGGCTGCGAGGAAAAGAGGGTTAGGGTCAGGCTGCGAGGAAAAGAGGGTTACGGTCAGGCTGCAGGGAAAAGAGGGTTAGGGTCAGGCTGCTGGGAAAAGAGGGTTAGGGTCAGGCTGCGAGGAAAAGAGGGTTAGGGTCAGGCTGCGAGGAAAAGAGGGTTAGGGTCAGGCTGCGAGGAAAAGAGGGTTAGGGTCAGGCTGCGAGGAAAAGAGGGTTAGGGTCAGGCTGCGAGGAAAAGAGGGTTAGGGTCAGGCTGCGAGGAAAAGAGGGTTAGGGTCAGGCTGCGAGGAAAAGAGGGTTAGGGTCAGGCTGCGAGGAAAAGAGGGTTAGGGTCAGGCTGCGAGGAAAAGAGGGTTAGGGTTAAGGTAGTGAGAGGGGAGGGTTAGAATTAGGGAAGGGACTATTTTTTCTTACTATTTAGTTGAAGCTCCTTTCGGTGCTCCGTGGATCAATTGCTATGCCTCAACAAGGCATAGCAATAGAAATCCCAGCCAGTTTGCAACTAGGTGGGAGCTGCGGGGGGAGGGGAGTCTTAGGGTTAGGCTGTGGATAGGGGATTCTTAGGGTCAGGCTACAGGGTTTGGAGTCTTAGGGTCAGGCTGCAAGGAAAAGAGGGTTAGGGTCAGGCTGCAGGGAAAAGAGGGTTAGGGTCAGGTTGCTGGGAAGGGAGGTTAGGGTTAGGGTAATGTAAGAGGGAGGGTTAGGGTAAGGATTAGAGTAAGGGTTGGGAATAGATTGATACTCACTTTTCGGCGCAGCGTATTTGGTCTGGCGGGGATCGATTGCATTACCTTTTTGAGGCAAAAACAATCAATTTCCGAGCCAGTTCAGCACTGAGTACGGCTCTCGAAAAAGGGCCGTTCTCAGCGGTGACCCTCACCCATCTGTAAATGATTGAGGCCTCGATCCTGTTCAGCTGGGACACGTTTCATGCACTTAAAATTCCACAAGAATGCAGTCACTTTTATTGCAAGCAACAATTGTTTCCGAGGGCAAGAAATTACAGCTGGTACCTAGACATCCAATGGTTCATTGAATACTTAATGCTATTCTGATAGAACAGGGCTTAGTGAGGGCTCTTTATTAACACAAGTGTGGATTTAGGAACTGTTGCACCTGCGGACTTACCTTTAGCTCTGTTTTCCCTCTACTCTCAATTTTATAGTTTTCCTTTAGGGTGCGCAGTGTGGAGACGGTGCTTCCATTGACGTGGATTCTGTAAGCTGGGAGAGAGGAATAAACAATATATTACCAGATGTAACCCATAATATTAATAAGGGATCAGGGGTCGTATTCAGAGAACCGTGTTTGTGGGAAATTCCGCTGTGTTTTTACGATCGGATGAACTACGCATGCGTAGTAACTAAATTTACGCTATCTACGTTGATTTTACGCACAGAAGTCCACTGCACGTGAGACAATCGTGTGAATTGCACGTGAGACAATACATACGGAGGGGCGTGGTTTTAATCCGTTCCGGAGACAGATACGTGAAAGTCAGAGGCGGAACTAGCGGCGGTGCACAGCCCATGGCTCACAGTCTCCTCACACAGTAGCACTTTACATACAACCTGAACCTGCATATCTGTCAAGCTGCTGCTTTATCATATCTCTGCTGTATTCTAAGGGGCTGATTCAGAGATACGATTTTCATGCAACTTAGGAGCGTATATTTAGGATCTTAGAAAATTTGCATAACTGCGCATGCGTAGTAATAGTGCAACGCCGTCTACGTAGAGGTTAGGATCTTAAATTTGCTAAGAGCGGACCTTTGAATCGATCGCAAGCACTTAAGATCTTAAGTGCTGCGAAAGTTTAAGATCTGAAGGATTTGCATGAAAATGGGCGGAGGGAGGCAGGGAGATGAGGGAAAGTGGGCGCGGGCAGACACTTAGGATCGCAAATAAACGCTCAGCGCAGAGTTAGGGTTAGTCAATGGTGGTCTAACTTTAAGATCCACCGCTGTTTGCAAGGGGAGTGACTGTTTATGCAGTGGGCTGTAACCTGCTAAGATCTTAACTAAGGTGCGTATTTTGCGATCTTTTCGCAATCGCATCTCTGAATCACCCCCTAAGTTCCTATTGGTGCAGAACCTCCCTCTATATTGCTGAATGCATTAACCCCTTGTGTACCAGTACTGCATAATCTGTTATCACTTGCTCTCTACTGAATCAACCTAGAATATGGTTAAGTGCATATGTGTGGACCACAGTCCTTATCCAACATCTGCTGTCAGCTATCTTCTACTACAAGACTCTGCCAATAGTATTGCCACGAAATGTTTATGGTTTCTATCTGTCTAATGCTTATCTGCATCCTGTGTCTTGCTCTAGTATATATGACATGGTTGCCAACCATTGCTAATGAATACCAGGGAGATTGTGATAGCACTATCAAGGTGCTGCACCAAAAGGTTGTGTCCTGTACTGCCCAAGTGGTGTGTCCTGTGAATAGCTCCACCCATGGGTGTGGCTAGCGCTGCCAGGAAAACTATTTGTCAATAAAAATGGCGGCATCAGTATTTATTTATTGTTATACTGTCAGTGAATAATCCTTTCAGTATTATTGTGGAGACTGTGAATAGTCTGCTCACTTCTTCACATGGTTGCCTACTTTGGCAAATGAATATCAGGGAGATTGTGAGAGCACTATCAAGGAACTGCACCAAAGGGGTGTGTCCTGTACTGACAAAGGGGTGTGTCCTGTGAATAGCTCCACCCATAGGTGTATCTAGCACTGCCAGGAAAACTATTTTACAATAAAAATGGCAGCATCGGTATTTGATTATTAAATTGTTAGTGAATATTTCAGTACTATCTTTATTGAAAAGCTAAAAGTGACACTGCAGCTGATTACATCTTGGCTTCCATGAAATTGGTCATCTCCATAGACCTCAGTGGAATCAAACCAGAATCAGGGAGATTACCAAACACTTCAGGGAGTCAGGGATATCACCCAATCTTCAGGGAGTCTCCCTGATATTCAGGGAGAGTTGGCAGCTATGCTTCTTCATCTATATTGAAAAGATTAAAGTAGGTAATACTACAGCTGATTAACAAGAGCCCAAAGTATATTTTTCATTTCTGTATCCATTATTGAAGTCATGTTGTCTTAGATAATGGCCAGACTTTCCTTACATCTTGGCCTCCTTAAAAATGGCCGCCTCCATAGGCCTCAATGCAGGGAAATGGGACACATTTTCTAAGTTCTGTCATCATACCGCAATGACTTCCGAAACTGAATCAGCATCAGGAAGATTGCCAACACTTCATGGAGTCAGGGAGATCACATGCTTTTCAAGGAGCCAGTGAGATAACCCTCTCTCCAGGCAGTCTCTGATATTCACAGAGAGTTGACAATTATGATTTATGAACAAACAAGACATCCTCCAAACCACAGAAATTTGACTCACGCAATCCTGTGGATTCCATTCGTGAAGCTGTATTCACGGTGTCTCCAAATAGACAGTAACGTGGCATGGTGAGGCCTACAACACCAGCTACACATGGTCCTGTATAGGGTAACAAGGAGACAAACATTGAACACTAATCATTAATATGTTCTCTTAAAATAAACTTTTTGTTGCTGTGTATCCCAGGCCTGTCTTGGTTTTTTTGCTTTTCTGGCTGTACTTATGGCAACCCCACTCTCCCAAAATGGCTGCTGCGCAACTCTAAGTAGTGTCAGCAGTCTGGTAAGATGGTGGGCAACAACAATATGCCTGCAGGAGAAGCTGTGATTGGGACAGAATCAGCACCGTAACTCTGATAAATAAGTCCCATCCCATTTTTTTTCCAAATCCACCAAACAAATTACGCTCCATGAATGCTCTAGCAGCCTGGATGGCTGTGGCTGGATCAGACGGCAAGGGTTGCCGACTCTCCCGGAATATCCGGGAGACTTCCGGAGTTTGGGCAGGTCTCCTGGTATCCCAAGAGAGCTGGAAAAGCTCCCGCAAGCCCCACCAGCCATCAATTATTATTGTAATCTCTAGCGTTACTAGGGATGTGCGGGGCTTGATGATGTCATCAAGCCCCGTCCATCCCCTGAAACGCTGGAGATTACAGGAGTGATTGACGGGGGTGGGGCTTAATGATGTGATTTGCATAAATCGTGTCATTAAGTCCCGCCCCATTGCAGAAATCCATGGCTTCCCTCTGGCAACCCTGGGTCAACATCAAGATGTTGCCTGATTCACACTTAAGAATATTTCTAAAAATACGCAGACCATGTGCATATGTTTGCATTTTTTTTGCGCATAAGAACTCATTACGCACGGAGTTAATCTGAGAACCTAATGGCATCCATAGGAAGGGGTGTGCCAGCACTCATTAAGAATGAGGTTAAGAAAAGTGGGTGGGGGCAGCATTTCAATTGGACAGTGTGGGCGGGATTAGACACTTCCTTTCTTACTTTAGCAAACTCCGCACAAACATACGCACGGAGAGTTAAGGTCGCGCTATGGTGGCATACTTGCCACGTAGGCGCATATTTATTTCATATTTATGTGTGAATCAGGCCCTAGGTCTCAGAGTCTTCATAAAAGTTGTGATCTACCGGTGAATGCCACAAGAACTACCAGTAGATTGCAACTGGCGTTTGACACTGCAATTTGCCACAAACAAAGCCAAATCAACATGTGTGGCCCGTAGCTTAGTAAATCTGGACCCAGGTGTTCTAGAAGGAAAATGTAACTGGAATAAATTTAGGACAAGGATTGTAACTGTGATAATCACGGGGGGCGTATCTCTAACAATATAATAACTGAGGGGCCCATATATACCTGTGTGTAAACCTATTCTGATCCGGACCGGCACGTCCGGCATGTGTCTCATCTGGAAGCTGCCGACGGAGCTCAGGATATCCAGAGACATGTTGGAAATCTCGGCCGCATGCTTGTTGCCGTTTCTCTTTGGGAGGCCAGAGGCGACCATATAGGCATCACCAATCGTTTCCACCTGCAGAGAGACGAGCCGTCGAGTCTTAGAGCAGGCATAGAACAGCCTTCGGCACGTCAGGTGTTGTGAGACTACAACTTCCAGCATGCTCCAACGGCATAGGCATTGCGGACACCTGGTAAAGCATGATGGGACATGTAGTTCCACAACACCTGGAGTGCCACTCGGTTACCTACACATGCCTTGGTCATTGAATCGGTCTTGTCATATAACACCGATGGATAATCAACAATCATTCCCTGCCACGTATAGCTTGTGGACCAGATCCAGAGAGCAGTGAACTCCCCGTCTCTTCCCTCTTGTGCGGACTTAATGGCTCATGCGCTTAACGTAGATGTGCAGATCAACGGTAATCGCACGTAACATCTGTAGGGGGCATCCAGACACCCCTCTTACGCACTTTGCCTTTGCCAGATACCCCACTTACGCACCTATTATCTTACCTTGTAAACGTCGTGATTGCCGAGGACTGCATCAAACAACGTATAAAGGTCATTCAGGAGGTCGACTACCTCGATAGGTTCACTGAGGGCGGATATGGTTGTGAATCCTACAATATCGCTAAAGTAGATCGTAACCTGGTCAAAGTATTCCGGCTCAACTGTGGCTCCGGTTTTTAGGGCTTCAGCAACAGATCTGAAAGAGGCAAATTGACTAGTTAATAGTAATGTAAATAAACTATGTTTATAAACAATGAAATTACCATATTTCACTCCTGCATTAAAGACTTCTCCCGTGCTGCCCTTCTCCATTGAAATTATTTCCTGCATTCTATAAGGTTTTGCCCCTTAAGCCCCATACACACTACAGTTTTTTGAAACGATAATCGTTCAAAACACCCGTGAAAGGAGTGTTTTATCATGCAAGTGTGTACGCTGCACGATATCGTTTGATCGCATCTTTTAAAAAGTTTAATATAAACGATCAAGCCATTCAGTACTAAAGGCTCAACAGAAAATTGTTTGTAGTGTGTGTGAAGGCTGATTGGCAATAAAAATGTTCTGTAATGTCGTCCATCGTTTAAAAAACTGTAGTGTGTGTGGGGCTTTATAAATAAACGTTAATTAATAATAATAATTATTATTATAATAAATGACCACTCCCTCAGAACCTTTTTTTCCCCGTAGACCAGAGTCTGAATTGTATAAGAAGATAGGTTAAACCATTCAAAAGTGCTACTACCTGCAGCTCAAACCAACCACTAAAAAGAGACCTGACTCTAAAAGTGCAAAATGTAAAATAGAAGGGTAGGTAATGGCGCTGGTATCTAAAAGAACGGGATATTAAACAAATACCGGAAAGAAAAAAATAATAAAAATCTTAAACCTACAACACAATGAAAATTGTAGGAGACAGTAGGAGGATGGGAGCAATATAATGTACAAATGGAAGATGGTTGATAAAAAGAGTTATGCAACAATTAAATTAACATTTCACTGGAGAATCAACATTAACCAAGGATCAATAGTGTGAGAAATTAGGTCCAATCGATCAATAAACGGATAAAAATGCTGTGGAATGGGCTCAAATGATTAACGCAGCATAAAGGAACATCATGGTAAAAAGACCCTTAATGGTGAATAGATCTGAATGACATATACCATATGTACAAATGTCCACAGAGTGAGGTGATATAAAATGTCAAGCGGGTCCCGCAGCAAGCATGTAATCTGATATAATCTATATAAAAACCTGTCAATAAATAAATAATCCCTGAAACATCATCAGTATCAATTCTCAACCAATCATGGTTGATAGCATAGAATTCGTAGAGGGAAGTGAACTTTATTAATTATTTTTCTATTTGTTTCATTGTTTAACATTGTATTTGTACATGGAATTAAAGCCTTTTTTTATTCTTTGATTCAAGGCTTCTATGGACGGACCTCCTCAATAGTTTAACACAGCTGCGGTCTCCCTTAGCCCTTTAATCCCCGCTGCGGGACCCGCTTGACATTTTATATCACCTCACTCTGTGGACATTTGTACATATGGTATATGTCATTCAGATCTATTCACCATTAAGGGTCTTTTTACCATGATGTTCCTTTATGCTGCGTTAATCATTTGAGCCCATTCCACAGCAATTTTTATCCGTTTATTGATCGATTGGATCTAATTTTTCACACTATTGATCCTTGGTTAATGTTGATTCTCCAGTGAAATGTTAATTTAATTGTTGCATAACTCTTTTTATCAACCATCTTCCATTTGTACATTATATTGCTCCCATCCTCCTACTGTCTCCTACAATTTTCATTGTGTTGTAGGTTTAAGATTTTTATTATTTTCTTTCCGGTATTTGTTTAATATCCCGTTCTTTTAGATACCAGCGCCATTACCTAACCTTCTATTTTACACAGAGTCTGAATTGTGTCTATGTAAACATAACTAAATAGAACGCTACTATGCCCAGTGACACAACATCTGCATTGCTTCTTATGCCTAGATTTTGGACCACTGAAAATCTCCCTCAATTGCATTCATTGTATTCTAGTCAAACGTGTAACACAATGACATCAGAAAATTTTCTGAGTTACTTGAATGGTTATTACTTATTTAATAGAAATGTTAATACTCCAGATATCTTCTGGTATTTTTATACTTATATAAACTTTATATGCCAGATTCAGAGTTCTGATTCTGACCACTCTCACTCATTTTCCGCCTAAAGCACATAGAAATCCCTAAAATTTCGGATGGGTACACAGAGATGTCTGTACTGTACAATGAGGAGTGTGTGTTCCGGTTGCGAATGGCGCTATTTCGACCGGCATACTCACCCATTCTTTAAAAAAAAATTGTTAAGTATTCGGGACATCCAAAAAAGTAACTTTTGGATATCCCTTTTTCGCAGTTCACATTTTCTGGCCGGAGATTGCGACTGAGGACGTGCAATACATTAAAATGGCTGCAACCCAATTAAACAACATAGACGTCAGGGAAAAACTGTAAATCTGGACACAGCCATATATGTTGAGGAACAACGGAAAAGTTAACAAAACCTGGAATTTACTCGGATAAAAAAAACACAAAAAATATCCCCCATAAAACAAAAACCAGCGCCAAAATGATATAAGTGAAAAACACACCAATGAAAAAAATTGTAAACAGCTCAATCAGAAAAAATAAATTGTTTGATTTTATTTGACTTTGATTTGACTTATGATTTATTTTTTTGAACCACAGACTCCGTTAATCGGACTGCCTTGGTATTTATTTTTTAGGCATTTAAGAGATTTTTTTTTTTTATTGCTAAATTTACTGGAATGAAATCTAGACTGCGAGAAAAGCTCTATATCAAAGGTGAATAAGTCTTACCCCGGTTGATTGCATATTGATATATGTTGGTGAAGATACATGAAGTCGATCCTCACCTGTTGTAACAGTTGATATGCGTTTTTTTCTAACAGATTAAATTAAGTGTGAAACTAATTTTATTGTAAGTATGAATCTTGCCATGTACAACAACATTCACTAGTGAGTAGTTCAAACAATGACACATTGAAATGTATTCACAGTTACGAGTGAATTACGTGCAGACAGATCCGCAGCTAACTCACCCACTGTTTTTACGTACCTTATGACACTTCGAAGTGCTATAGGGCTGCCTTACCTTTCCGTGTGTAGTTTCCGTCTTAAGAAAGAAAATACGCACGGACAATGCCTCCCCCCATCTCCCCTCCGTCCTCCCCGGCTAATCTAAATCCCTCCCCCCTCCCACTTCTACCTAATCCCTCCCCGAGGCATTATGCTGCCTCTTTTCCGTGCTATCTTTAAAGACCGCACAGAGGCAATCTACACACCTAACTGGTACATGGATTGCGCAAATGACCTACTACACATGCATGGCAAGTAATGTCCTAAATACACGCACCTAAGAAGCAGAAGATGTGCATACGTGGCTTTATGAGAAAGTAAACTCACCAATAAATACTCAATTGCCTGAGTAGACACATAATTGCTGACCCTCCAACATGACCCATTCCATTAGGTGCAATATAATCCGCTCCTGAGCTTCCAACTGTCACTCACCTGGTTTAAATAAATGAACTGATATTTTTAAAAAACTATTTGCCTCTTCAACAAAGGTGGTTACCATAGTAACTGACAGCTGGAAACTGAGGAGCAGAGTATTTTGTACCTAATGGAATGGGTCATGTTGGAGGGTATGTAATTGGCGCGGAAAAAGCTATTCTCTTATTGAGTCTTATGTGGCCTTCACCTCCCACCCCATAGAAGATACATTTGTTGTCAGACCAGACAGTAAACAGGATGTTGCCCGAGGGATGTGTGTCTTGGGTAAAGAAGATTCACATTTCACTTTTGGGGACAATACCCATGTTTAGAGTAACGAAAATAAGAAGTTTTGGGCCGTATTCACAGATCCGTTTTCACGTGAAGTAGAGAGCATATTTTTAAGTACGTATTTAACTGCGCATGCGTAGTAACTTTATTAATGTAAGTTACACTGAATATACACACGTTAGTCTATATATGGAGGCGTAAGTCTACGATTGCACGGCCGTGACAGGGGAATGTCAGGGGTGTTGGCTTGCTACGTGCGTGCGTATAATTGCGTGCTTTTGAACAAACGCATCTCTGAATACGGCCCTTTGTTCTTACAGATGTGTTGAGGGGGCCCAGTGAAGATGCTGTCTTGTCAGTCCATGATCGACCATGGTCGTTGCTTTCTGTGAACAGGCCACGATGGGTTTACCTCTCTACAGTGTAAGACCTTGTACTCACGGAGGCAGCATTTGTGAGAGAAGCTTTTCTGTTTTCTGTTTTTCGATCTCCAGCTCCTCTGTTCTCTCCCGGATCAAATCCTCCAAGTTACTGGAGTATTGTTCCAACATTCTCAACATGGAGTCTATGATGTTGGTTTTCTTCCCTTTGTTGATGGTTTTAAACTGAAAGCAAGACAGTGGTTAGCTGTGGACGCCATTCACCATTAGTTAGAAATATACGAATTTAAATGCATTTGTTTGTTTTTTTTATAATTTTTTAGTGACACAAAAATTTCAGTAAAGAATAAATAAGAAAATTGACTTCACAAATTACGATAACACAATGGGGCAGATCCAGAACAACGCTTGTGAGCTAATTTACGCGTGGCAGACACGTAAAATCGCGTTTTTGGTAAGAACTGCGCATGCGCACCATAGAAAATACACTCCGTAACGTAGCGTAAATGTGAACGTATGGCCCATTCACGTATGTGTCGCGTAAATCCTTACGTGTGGGCGTGCCAGTTTTACGTGTGTCAAAAATACATCTGAAATACGCTATGTAGGCGGGGATTGTATTTAAAGTGTACAGTCTGGGCGTGCTTAGCTGCGTAAATACGTGTTGCCAATGTGTACATGAGCGGATGACATCGGTTACGTGGGCAAAAGTTAAGGTAGGGTTTGGAAAGCGGAACTCGGACAAAATACGTACATTCAAGGGGTGTGCCAAGGGGAGTGTATAGAAGGTGCGCACACGTAAATACGCTACGCGAGTAAATGGATTGCAAGCAGAGTTCTGGATCTACCCCGATGTGTCCATTAGGAATCCAGTCTTAATTTGGATTTACTGGATGTTCTCATCACATGCCAGTTTTTATTTTACATTCTAATTATTGATTTAATGGCATAGGACTGTATTCACACCTAAGCGTGAGTTAGATGCGGACAGAATCGTGCAGCTCCTAACCCGCCCCCTGTTTTTAGCTACCTTATGGAATTTAAGAGTGCCTTAGAGCTAATTTATCTTACCGTGCGCAGTTTTCCTGCCTCCCCTGGCTAATCTAAATCCCTCCCCCTCCCTCTTCTAACTAAACACTCCCCGAGGTGGTATTATGCCGTCTCTTTCTAATTAACTGGTACGTAGATTGCGGAAATGTACTGCTGCGCATTCACAGTAGTTACATTCTGAAAATTACGCACCTAAGAAGCCGGAGCTTATCGTTAAAAAAAGGGAAAATCAGATTTAGGATCCAGCCCAGAACACTGGAGACAATCCTAATGGCATGGAGACATAGGGCCTGATCCAGACCTACGCCGATGCGCTGTGCTTACTAAAGCACAGCGTATCGGCGTTCATTTTGACGGACACTCCCC
>WWET01005879.1:21667-34904 GCA_011038615.1 Limnodynastes dumerilii
GCCTGACCCTAACCCTCCCTCTCCTGCAGCCTGACCCTAACCTTCCCTCCCCTGCAGCCTGACCCTAACCCTCCCTCCCCTACAACCTTCCCTACCCCACAGAGATAGTTTACTCATCTGTTCCTGGTCTGGCGGCGGAGGGATATCGGTAAGTGTGAAAGTGCATAGGTGAAGAATGCTGAACTCCCCCATTCATTAAAAAAAGGAACTTTCGGATGTCCCAATTTCAGAAAGCAGAGTTTCTTTTAGCGGGGATTGACAACGCTATCCTACGTAACTTACGTAAATAAAGTTACTACATGTGCGCAATTAAACCGTACCTAAAAATACAGACGCAACTCCCCGTGAAGACGGATCTATGAATACGGTCTGTTGAGCGTATGTACAGCATGTCACAAAAATGACTTTATTACTTGTATACCACAGCAGCTTCAAAACACTATGGTGTACAACTGAGGTGAGAGGAATTCTAATAAAACAATGATATGTGACCTGAATAAAGAGCTGGATGATAAAACTAAAATGACTATAAAAAATAAAATGTTTACAATCGTTGCTCCAAAAGAAAATCCTATAAGGGCACAGCGGCCAAACGTACTTACAGTAATTTCCGAGCATTAGCTAATACAATTTTTATCCTGCAATCTGAATGTTACGTTCCTTCCACCCCCCATTACTTTCCATTGATTACAGTGAGCGCTGAAAGGAATTCTACTATCTTTCATATTCATAAGATTTGGGATTTTTTGTTGAGTCTCATTAGAGGTTTGTGGATCTAAGATGCACACTCCTAAGACCAAGGATGTGCCATATTTCTTTATATACAGTTGACCCAGGGGCGTTTTAAGAAGTGAGGGGGCCCGTGTGCAGGACTGTCCAGATTTGCGGGTCGAAAAGTGTGCGGGGCTTAATGGCGCCCAATAAGCCCCGCCCCTTTTGCCTCGCGAATCAGGGCAGTCTCACCGCAGGGAAAGGGGGACTAATTTGGCATCTATTTCTTCCCTCCGGAAGATATTAGAGGGGAAAAATAGATGCTGAATGGCCCCCCCTTCCCCTGCCAACCCTGGGTGCAGGATGCATGCCACAGAGCCCCCTGTTCTGAGGGGCCCGTGTGCTCTGCACACCCTGCACCCATACGCCCATGAGTTGACCGTATTCACACTTACAATTTTGCTACTTTTCCCGTGCGTATTTTAAGGTACGGATGAACGGCGCATGCGTAGTAACTTTTTTACGCAAGCTACGTAGGATTTGGGCACGGTAATTCATTACGCACAGACTTTACATCCGTCCTTAGTGAGATACGTAGGGAGGGGCGTGTCAGTCCTGCTTACGTAGGAATTTAAGTAAAAGTGGGCGGGGGGAGGTATTTAAATGGCCTAATATGGGCGCGGTTAGGAAAGTAGGCACGTACCTTAGCAACGTAAGCACAATTATACGCAGGTAGAGTTAAGGTTTCCCTATGGTGGCGGAAGTCAGCTTAAGTCTGTAAGTACAAGGTGTCATGGGTGTTGCCTTGCAAGTTAGGTGCGTATATTTGCGAATCCGTGCGTACATTTGTCACACTTAAGTCTGAATACGGTCCAGTCGTGTTACAAAGATTCCGTCTGTCACCAACCTGATCAAAGATCTCATCGAAAGTCGGCCTCCGTTCCGCCAGTTCGCTCCAGCATTGTTTCATGAGCTGTATGCACTCAAGCGGGGCCTGATCGGGGGCCACAGTTGGACGACATAAGGGAGGAGGCTTTTTCACTTTTCTGATGATTTCTGGGAGAAAACACAGTCACGTTATCAAACCACAATATGTTCCACACGTGCAGGATAGTAAAGTGTCATGTTGACTGTAAATGGAGGTTACCTTCCGCTGAAAGGCCAGACATGCAATATGGAGGACCTCTCACAACCACTTCTTGTAAAATAATAGCAAAGCTAAAAACGTCCCCCTTGAACGTCCCTCTACGAGCCAAATTTTGATCCCGGAGTAACTCTGGAGCTGTCCAAAACAATTCTGTAGAATACAATACAGAGTACAAGCAACATCAATGAGGTTACGCTGTGGTGTGCTTATCATCTACACATAGTGCAGGTGATTAATAAAGGGAAGGGACTATCGGGGTTGGGGAAGACTGAGTTTGATAGGATGTATTTTACACCTGGTAGTTGTGCTTCTCCAGGTGCATTGCTTGCATACAAAGTTGTTCCTATGAAAGAAAAGTAGTTTTGCATCTCAAAATACATGGGATAAGAGGTCAAAACCCGGTAGTTTCTACTGAACCTTCTGATCAAAGTTCTGGATGACACTTCTGTCAATTCTATGTTCCAGGTTTCCAATTTCACCTTCGCTTCAGCAGGTATACAACAAAGAGGTCTATATACAAAGATCATTTTCCTGCGATAATGCCCGTCTTCATGTAAAAATGGGCATTATCACAGGAAAATTAAGTATAACATATTTACAAAAAATACAGGGCCTGATTCAGAGATTGAAAATAAGAACTTAAAGTTACACCTGGGCTAAACCATGTTGATTTCAGGGGAGTCAAATTTCATTTGTTGCAACAGTATTATAGTTAAAAGTTGATGTTTCCCAGCTCAAGTCTAATTAGCAGTTTAAAAGTGAAGCTGATCAGGTATCTGTGTGCAATAAGTAAAAGCAAAGCATTCTCCCTGCATGCATAGAATAACATTAACTTGACTCCCCCTGAAACCAACATGGTTTTTCCCAGGTGTAACTTTAAGTTCTTATGCGCGTTTGCCGTACGTTTATTTGCGTAGCGTATTTTCGTGTGCGTACATTCTATACACTCCCCTTGGCACACCCCTTGAATGTACGTATTTTGTCAAGATACGCTTCCAAACTCTACCTTAACTTTTGCCAACGTAACCGCAGTGATCCGCACACGTACGTATGGGAAACACGTATTTACACAGCTAAGCACGCCCATACTGTACACTTTAAATACAAACCCCGCCTACTTAACATATTTCAGACGTATTTTGGACTCACGTAAAATTGGCATGCCCACACGTAAGTATTTACGTGACACATACGTGAATGGCCCATACGTTCACAATTACGCTACGCTAATGAGCGTATTTTCTATGGTGCGCATGCGCAGTACTTACCAAAAGGCGATTTTACGTCTCCGCCACGCGTAAATCCGCTCACAAGCGTTGTTCTGGATCTGGGCCATTGTTGTCTTAGAGAAAATCTCTGCAAACTTCCACTACAAGGCCCTGATTCAGACTTAAGTAGGAAATAAGTGCGCACAGATTCACAAAACCATACACGTTAGTGGCAAGTGCCCTCGCATGACACTCCCCCTGACTTCCGCTACCACAGGGCGACCTTAACTTTCCGTGCGTCTTTTTCTGCGGAGTTTGCGAAAGTAAAAGCGAAAGCGCCTGACCACACCCATACGATACAATTTAAATGCCTCCCCAAACTGATTTTGCGTATCCTCGTTCTTACGTATGTCAGTAGGTACGAAGATCAACTCTGTGCGTAATGCGTTCTTATCGGTAACATCTGCTGCGAGCATGCGCAGATAGCATAAAAACGCAAACTTACGCTCAAGGCCTACGTATTTTTAGGAACGTTATGAAGTCTGAATATAGCCCCAAGTGATACAAGTTTGTCCAGACCAGGATTCCGTAGTTTATGTGCAATAATACTTCACCCCCCAAACCCCCTCTTCTGGTGGACTCTTTGGTCCAGACCCCCACCCGCTTTCCGTACGTGCAGGGGTCTTAAAGTTCGCACAGAAGAGGGGCGTGAACTCCCCTGTCACTCCCCCCTGTCGTGCGGTCCTGAGGTCGGATACGCTGTCATAAGGCAGGGTTAACAGAGACATGCGGATCAGTAGCCCGTATGACCGCTGATTTGCGCGTATGTCTTAAACCAAGACCACACTGTAAAATATTCATCTTCACCCCCGCCCACCTTGCATACTTTTGGCGGGTGGAGAGCGAGAACCGCCACGTCAGATGGATCACCTGACACATGGAACTGAGAAGCGCAAGCGCCCTTCCATCCAGACACCCTGCTTACGCACTATGCATTCGTCTTACGGAGATCTGAAGTCGGTCCTTAGCGTTAAACTGTGTCCAAAATAACTTCACCTTCTTCTATTTCATAGGGCCTGATCCAGACTTCAGATGTACGCCAGAGCACCTAAATTACGCACTACTAAGCATAATGCGTAACTTAGATGACTTACGTGTTCAGAACCTGGCCTTAACTTTTCCTTACGTATCTCTGGTCGTACGTATCGCCTTGTTGTATGTAAGTGCCTAATCCCGCCCATACTGTACAATTGAAATGCCTTCCTTCGTCTACAATGCGTATTATTGCGTAGGGATGTCACGTCCTATCATACGGAGTTACGCACAAGTTACGCACAATCAGAGTTTTGATGAGTAACATCTGCCGCACATGCGCAATGCGTTCCCACATGCCGCGTGCGTAAATCGGCTGTCGTTATTATGTCTGGATCAGGCCCATTATCTATAAACAGCGCCACCATCTCTTCTTGCCTGCAAGTGCGCATCCTTGAGTTTATTCTTGTCTCCAACCTCTCGTTCAAGCCACACATTCAGTACCTGTTACAGTCCTGCTCCATCTCAGAAACATGTTCAGGATCTGACCCTTTCTCATCCTGGAAGCAACTAAGACCCTCATCCACTACTGGTTATCTCCTGACTGGACTACTGTATTCTTATCTGGCCTCCCAAACTCCCAGTGCTGCTGCCCGGCTCATCTGTCTCTCCAAATCTACTACATCAGCCTCCCATCTCTTCCAGTTCCTACACTGGCTACCCTTCTTCCTCAGAACCCAATTCAAACTTCTCGTACTCCCTTACAAAGCCGTCACCCAATCCTCTCCTATTTACCTCTCTGACCTTATCTCCAATGACACTCCAGCCCGTTCACTTCGCTCTACAAATGTATGCTGCATCTTCTCTAATTTCATTCTCTCAGCCAATTGCTGATTGTGTGTCTTCTGCCCACCAGTTCTCCTGCTGTGTTCTCCCTGTGCTCGATTTCTTCCCATATTGTGTGTAGTGTCCTTGTTGTGCACTAGTATTCCTGTTCTACTTAGCCTATGTAAATCTGGCTAGTCTTGCAATGTTGGTTCTCCACCTTGCCCAGTGTCCTTCTTCTTACGGCCTCTCGTTTCCTTATTCTCGTTTGAATATTTGGTACTACCACCAAGATCTGCACCTTCCAATCTGGCCTCTCCTTTACACTGTAAGCTCTAATAACTAGGGCCCTCTTCCATCATACGCTTTTCCTTCCCTCACATATACCATCATCTCCTCCTCATTGCCTACAAAGGCTCCTGTCTTTCCGTAGTTTTTAATCTATTTATGTCCTTCTGGAGATATGGCCTCCAGCACTGAACACAGTGTTACAGGAGAAGTCAGGTAAGGTGTTGAATTATTATTATTATATTATTGTTGTTGTTGTTATTATTTTCTTACCTCCAGGGGGATGAGAGATTCTTGGAGCTTTCTGGTTTTCCACAATTTCATTAAATCCATAATCTGTAATCTTCAGGACAAATCTACCATCAACTACACAGTTTCGAGATTTTAGACGTCCATGTGAGAAATCTCTGTGGTGTAAATATCTCATACCCTGCGATAGAAAAACACATTCTTACAACAATTATTCTGCTCATCTGTCTAGTCCTGCATTAATTGTCTTCATGTTACCAAGTAAAATATAAAACAAAAATAATAGCCTTCAAAGTCATTAAAAACACTGCAACCAATTTCTTCACTTGTCTCAGTATATCTCCTTACACATCTCTACACGTGACCTATGACTCTCTTCCACAATCATTAAACACTCCCATTCATGGTAACGGGACTTCTTCTGGGCTGCACTCACTCTGTGGAATGACTTTCCATGCCCAGTAACATTTTCTTTTCGTCTCCAAAATGTTTATTTCTCTTTTAAAACTTACCTCTTCAGGCAAGTTGCTAAATACTTCAGTCTCCCTCTCAACCTTATTCTACCCGGGAACATTTTTGGGGGCAATCGCTCTCCAAAGATGACCAACAGTTGCCATTTCAGACATGCAGGTTCATCGTAGTGACAATGCCGCTCATGACATCCTGCATGTCTGATACATTGGCTCTCGGTTATGCAGTGACAGAAATTCAGGTGCAGTAACGCCGGCCACACATTTAGCGATAATTAGGATAATCAGCAGACAATTGCCAAAAGGGCAACGAGAAGAAAGCCAGATTATTGGTGAGTGTGTGGCAACTATGTGTTCTACCCAGCAGCTAAAGCATTTTATTGGCTTAACATTTATAGGTAGAGGTTTTTTTTTTCATAATAATTTTTTTTATAAACTTTATTTATGTGACTGACAGACAACAATAGACTGCATGCAGATACCAAAGGAGAACTGTGAGTCACCTTTATCTATTTTATGAGGAGAATGGTGTCAGCAGGGCTATAAACAAGACCAAATGAATGTTTGTACCGGTCACAGGCAACTCGTGACCACCATTAATGGAGACCCAAGAACTGGCACCTACACAGGTTCCAGAGACCTTAATCGCACCCAGATATCCTTATAGATGCCTTCCAGGAGAAAAGCCGAGAGGTGCATCGACTTTTATACTGTAGTGATGGATCACCAACCCCTGCTCCCTGTGGGTAGATTTACCACATTGGAGTAATATTTAGGTTGGTCCATCTGGATGCCCCTCTCATAATTAAAGACCCTCCAACATGACCCATTCCATTAGGTACAATTAAATCCAGTCCTGAGCTTCCAACTGTCACTCACCTGGTTTAAATGAATTAATTGACATTTAAAAAACTATTTGTCTCCAACAATAGCATACCATAGTCACTGACAGTTGGACACTGAGGAGCAGAGTAATTTGTATCTAATGGAATGGGTCATGTTGGAGGGTATGTAATTAGGCCCATGTGTAGTCACAGAAGTAAGTGGTGGGCAAGCCCAGCGAACGGGGGGAAAAGGGGGACAGCTGTGATGGGCCCTAAGGTTAGAGAGGGATCTCTGCAATCCACTAAGGAGGAGGGTTGGGGCCCCCAAAAACATGGATGTATTGGGGCCTCTAAGATTTCCGTTGCCAGGCCTGGTGGTGGGCCAAGGTCAAAAATATAATTTCTAATGTTATGCAGCGAAGGTCTCACAAGATAATGACTATTCCTAACATTCTCCAAATCATACAACTGTCCAAATACCCAGATAAATTCATTATAAAGTTTTCTTCAGTATCAATGATCTTTAGTTTAACATTTCCTCTCTGTCTCATAATCATTGCAGGGATTGCTCTGTGTTCCCCTCCGTGGCTGAAGACTTTCTGCACAGGTACGTGGATGTGTCATGAATACCTTTATCAGATCTAGAAGCAATGAGGACTTGAACATCCAGTCCAGTTTGACATCTTCGTTCTTAAGCAGGTCCTCCAGACTTCCTCTAGAACAATGTTCCGTCACAATGGCAAAAATTCCACAGTCAGAGAAGAATCCCAGGAAGGGGTTGACGTTTTCATTCCGCAGGTCCTTCATCTGCGAAAACACGCAGCCATTCATTTGCAGGGAATCTTGGGAGCATAGAGCAATGGTCATGAACTATATTAATAAATGAACATGAAAACTTAAACTCAATGGGGCTGATCCAGATCTGTACACAATGGGGTAGATCCTGACCTCCGCTTGCTTTACATGTGTGCGAGGGTCCGTACGCTCCCGTAACGGGGAGTGCACGCCCCATGCACTCCCCACTGTCGGTACGAAATCTGGGCACGTATGGCTTGGATGACACAACCATCGCAATTGAAGGGTCTGCTCCTACGCATGCGCAGATGTTCAGAGACCCCTGTCTGAGCATACGCCCTTGCAAATGACGCAAAATGACGTTTACCAAACTGACATCTCAGATAGTCTATCAGTAAACATGAGGGCGTTGTTCTTGTTGTAAGGAAAACCCTTACGGTTTGGGAGCGGGGACTTCCATATTAGAAGTCTATCTGATGGTGGGGTGGGAAGGAGCAGGGATGTGTACAGCACATGCAATAGGTGGAAGGGGGCCTTTAAATATGACAGTGAGGTTATTCCAAGCAAAATATGCAATATTATCCACACTTACACACGTCTCCATTTTAAGTGTTGGATGGCTCAAAAATCTTAAAGCTGGATCCTTTGATTGTAAGCCCATATATGCGAGCGATAAGGCTGGATACGGTCTGTTTTCATTTGGCTGCTCGGTGTGGACAGAGAAGTTGCTAACCTGGAGATCTCCCAGCACACTTTGGGCCTGATTCAGAGATTCGCTGCCGATGGGATCTCCAATATATGCATCTAAGTGTCAGGTCAGAGCAGGTTACAACCCACTGCATAAACAGTCACTCCCCTTGCAAACAGCGGTGGATCTTAAAGTTAGACCACCATTGACTAACCCTAACTCTGCGCTGTCATTTGAGATCTTAAGTGAATTAGTTGCGGTTATTTAAGATCCTAAGTGTCTGCTCGCGCCCACTTTCCCTCATCTCAATGCCTCCCCCCGCCCATATCTATGCAAATCCTTTGGGTCCTAGATTTACGCAGCACTTCGGATCTTAAGTGATTGTGATCGATTCACAGGTCCGCGCTTACCGAATTTAGGATCCTAACCTCTACATAGACGCCGTTGCACTATTACTACGCATGCGCAATGATGTGAATTTCTTAAGATCCTAAATATACGCACCTAAATACCGATAATATCGTATCTCTGAATCAGGCCCCATGCAATTACTGGGCCGTTCAGCCAATCATTATCCGATAAGCCTGATAATTGGATAGTGTGTCTGCTGGACCAATTTGTTGGCACGTCGACAAAATGTTATAGAAACACTTTCAACCAATGCCAATCATGGTAACGGCTGCCATAAACCATCCAACCGACATTGGGCTAGATCCAGACTTAATAACGACGGCTACTTTATGCATGCGGCATGCGCAAATCTGGATGTGGAAACTCACTGCGGATGCGCACGGCAGATCTTATGCTTTGTAACTCTGATCGTACGTAACTTGTAAGTAACGCTGTACAGCGGAGCGTGACATCACTACGCAAGGCGAAAATACGCATTGCTGGTGGAAGGAGGAATTTACATTGTACAGTATGGGCGGGGTTAGGCGCTTATGTACAACAAGGCGATATGTACAACCAGAAACATGCAAGGAAAAGGTAAGGTAGGGTTTTGAGCTCGTAAATCAGTTAATTTACGTGTGTGTGAGGGGAGAATCCGGGGGGGTCACAGGGCTTCAGGAGCTTGGTCTGATCACAGGCTATCAGACCAGCCTCCCCCTTCCCCTAATTCTGATCCTAACCCTCCCCTTCCATTACCCTAACCCTCCCCTCCCCACAGCCTGACCCTAACCTTCCCTTCCCCACAGCCTGATCCTAACCCCCCTTCTCTATAGCCTAACCCTAAGACGCCCCTCCCCACAGCCTGACCCTATCTCTCCCCTTCTATGGCCCTAACCCTAAACCCTCCTTTCTCAAGAGTCTAACCGTAACCCCCCCCAATTATATTAATATTATACATTGCATTGCATGTACCCTTTATTGATCATTAATAACGTCCAGCATCTAATGTTGTAATCCAATATTGTTAATAATGAAGATATCCTAGAGTACCCAGAAAAGATAGGTAATAGGTACTTTTAGTGTGGTGTATAGGGAGAAGGTAAATGGAGTACAGCGCTACACTGCTGTGTTGGAACGGATTAGGTGCTGATATGTAGAGAGGTAGGGTATACTTCTCTAAAGAGGAGAAGGTATTGTGTCTCTCTGGGAGACAGGGGAAATGCCGAAGGAAAACAGCAGCCCCCGAGAGACGCAGCCAGCATCGAGATTCCCCAACTCCACAGCGACCAGACGCGGTGACGCACGAGGGAAACCCCGGCCTCCCAGCGACCTGACCCTAACCCTCCCTTCCCCGCAGTCTGACCCTAACCTTCCCTTCCCCACAAACTGACCCTAACCTTCCCTTACCCACAGCCTAACCCTAACCCCCCCTTCTCTATAGCCTAACCCTAAGACGCCCCTCCCCACAGCCTGACCCTAACCCTCCACTTCTATGGCTCTAACCCTCCCTTACTAAGAGCCTAACCCTAATCCCCCAACATTAAAAGTCCCCGGAGAGGTTACTCACCTCTCTGGAGCTAGCGGCGCGTCTTCTGTTATACTCACCCATTCATTTAAAAAAAAAAGCTACCTATTCGAAATAGAGACAGCCGAAATGGAACGTTCCGGCTGTCTCTATTTCTAAAAGCAGCCTATTGCAGCGGGGACAGCAACCACTCTGTGGAGATTACCATTTGCTTTAATAGTCAGGTAAATTATGAAAGTGTGTCCATCTACACACAGATCAAGGTGAGAGTGAAAGTGCTTTCCTGAAGACGTGATAACAAATCCTTGCAATATAAGCCATAACTGAGTAATCCGTTGTACGTAATCTCACCTTGCGCAGTATACTGGTGGTGCTCTGCCGCAGCTCCGTGAAGGGACCAGGCTCAAATTTCTTCAGCCAAACCCAGTCTCCCTGTAAAAAGAAATTGCAGTCACATGGTAGTTATATTGCTGTCATGTATCTAGTGCAGAATATTGTATAAAGAAAGCTGAAAGCACCATATTTATAATCCTATAGCTCCTAATGGAAGGGCCATATGTGTACATGTGATTGACAAGGGGTGAGGGTCCCCTTTGTGAACGGCACTGTTTTGATAGAGTTTTTCTCTCTCAGCCAGTTCGGAACTGGCTGGGAAAACGATTGCTTCTGCCTTGAAGATGCACAGCAATCTCTGGAGCACCGAACACACTGATCTGAAAGGTAAGTAAGGACCCGCTCCTTAATCCATACCCTAACCCTCCCCTTCTGTTACCCTAACCCTCCCTTCCCCGCAGCCTAATCCTAACACTCCCTTCCCGACAGTCTAACCCTAACCCTCCCTTCATCGCAGACTGAGCCTAACCTCCCCTTCCCCACAGCCTAACCCTAAGTCTCCCTACCCTGCAGCCTGACCCCAACCCTCCCTTCCCGGCAGTCTAACCCTAACCCTCCCTTAATTGCAGAATGAGCTTAACCTCCCCTTCCCCACAGCCTAACCCTAAGTCTCCCTTCCCTGCAGCCTGGCCTCAACTCTCCCTTCCCCGCAGCCTAACCCTAAGTCTCCCTTCCCGGAAGTCTAACCCTCCCTTCCCGGCAGTCCAACCCTAACCCTCCCTTAATTGCAGACTGAGCTTAACCTCCCCTTCCCCACAGCCTAAGTCTAACCCTAACCCTCCCTTCATCGCAGGCTGAGCCTAACTTCCCCTTCCCCACAGCCTAACCCTAAGTCTCCCTTCCCTGCAGCCTGACCCCAACCCTCCCTTCCCTGCAGCCTAACCCTAAGTCTCCCTTCCCGGCAGTCTAACCCTAACCCTCCCTTCATCCCAGACTGAGCCTAACCTCCCCTTATTCACAGCCTAACCCTAAGTCTCCCTTCCCTGCAGCCTGACCCTAACCCTCCCTTCTCCAAAGCCTGGCACTAACCCAAACCCTAATCCTTTCTTCCTCAGAACTTAACCCTTACCCTCCCCCTTGCCTAAAAGTTCCCGATCTGGCAGCGGCGCTTCTGAAAATGAATGGGTGAGTATGGCGATTGCATACTCACCTATTTATAAAAAAATAATCTAAAATGGCTGCTATTCGAAATAGAGGCAGATGAAAAGGAACGGTTTACAGGTGCGATGTGCTGATTTGCGACATATTGTATTCCGATAATGCAGCTGCAATGGAAGGTATTTTCTTTTTGCAGCTTGAAAACTGACAACATGGACACCACAAGAAGACATTATGCAATTGCACCAACGATGATTGGTAGAATTTTCCCCTAACCCTAATCCTCACACTAACTCTCCCCTTCTATTAGCCTAACCTTAACCCTCCATGTCCCACAGCCTAACCCTAACCCCCTCCATGTCCCACAGCCTAACCCTAACCCTAGCCCTCCATGTACTGCAGCTTAGCCACATCACTCTTTATCCTACAGCCTAACCCTAAAGCTACATGTCCTTCAGCCTAACCTTAACCATCTCCTTAAGCCCTAACCTTATCCTGCCACAGCTTAACCTTAACCTTCCACTTACAGTCTGTAGCTATTGGGAATGGGTCAATATAGGTACCCGCTTCCAATAGCAAGTTTCTATTTGCCAAGGTTTCCATTCAGCTGGCGGCTGGACCATTGTTGGAATAGGGCCGGCCGGACCAGCAACCGCATCCCGTCTGCATGGCCACAGCTGGGTGCACTACCGTTCTGGTCACAGACACACTACACCAGGCCTGGCCCACCTGTGGCTCTCCAGGTGTTGTGAAACTACGATTCCCAGAATGCTTTGTCAGCTATGCTTTTGCAATTAAAGCATGCTGGGACTCGTAGTTTCACAACACCTGGAGAGCCACAGGATGGCAATGCCTGCTCTACACTATGAGATGTCAATATAGGGGGGCGTCACAGACACACCAGGCCTGGCCCACCTGTGGCTCTCCAGGTGTTGTGAACCTACGATTCCCAGAATGCTTTGTCAGGCATCAGCTATGCTTTTGCAATTAAAGCATGCTGGGACTCGTCTCGTAGTCACACTTGGAAAGCAATTTCTGCAGTTGACGTTCCGGGAGAGTTGGCAAATATGAGTATCCATCATTGTATCCAGCATGGGATATGTTGTGACTTTAAAGTCAGACAGCACTCTACAAGTTCCATTTCACGTTGGTACACATCCATCGTGTTTGTGCCACTGGAGCATGCTGGGAATTTTAGTTTCACAACACCTGGATTACCCTTGTCTGCTTTATGGCGTCAGGCAGTACTCAGAGCAAGTAGTACTTTGACTGCAGGTGCTGCAGGTGACACCCATTAAACAAAGCAGCAATGCATCTGTCCAGAATGGCTTTTAAGAGGGGGCGTAGGTGTGCTTCAATAGGATGTATATTATAATTCTGAATAGGCTCTGACCCCCTTGTCAGTGGTGTAGTATTTCTGTTACCTGAAAGAGATTGTTCACCTGTCACCACACCTACTAGTTACTGCAAAGGAGAGAGAGGGCTGCACTCCATAGATGCTGGCTGGCTCCCTCACAGTCCGGCTAATATGAGTGTTTACAAATGTAAGTACATCTCACAACAATGGGGGCTTTGATGGAGGAGGGAGTGATGG